>RJWM01025522.1:10481-29246 GCA_004363535.1 Dasyprocta punctata | reverse complement strand
GATTATAGTGAAAACAAAAACCTATCTAGATTTGAAATTTAGTATAAAAATACAAACTCACAAAGTATTATACTTTTATCCTTTACTTTCACCCTTTTCCTGCTGCCCATCACCTGTTTTAGATGTTCTCATGCAGAGGAAATAGCAATAATGCCATTTTTCTTCCACAAGCAATCAAGTTTTGGCAAACTTTGGTGAGCATGGCAGTGAAAAACAGAAATTCAACCCAAAATGTCACTTACTAAATAATCATTTAAGAACTGTACAGATCTTCCTTGGAATATGTTTCCCATTCATCATTTTTAAATATACTAAAATAACTAAAAGTCTTCACATGGGAGGCTGCGGCAGGAGGATTTCAAGTTTGAATCACAAATAGACAGTTTAGTGAGATGATGTCTCACACTAAAAAAGGACTGGGGTTGTAGCCCAGTGGCAGAGTACGCCTGTGTACAATGCGTAGTACTGATGGGGAAAAAAAAACCGCACATGTAGTTGAACAAATAGTAACTTCCAAATTAATAATATATCATGCAAGACTCTTAAGGAGACACTGAGAGTACCATCGTGCCTTTTTTTTTTTTTTTTTTGCACCAGGAATTGAACTCAGGACCTTGCACTTGCCAGACAGGCACTGCGCCGCTGAACTATATCCCGGGTCACTTAACTTCAATCAGAGGGGAAAAAATTCTAAAACTCAGCACACTTAGGATGGGGTAAGAGAACATAAAGGGTTGTGGAACATCTACCCAAGAAAATAGCTCAGAAGGAATTCAAGGGCAGAAAATCACAGCCCAAGAGATGGAAAAAAGTTCTCATTCTAGCTCCCTGATTTTACTGAATGGAAAGTGAAGGCAAGACAGAGTAGTGGCTCTCCCCACACTCCAGTGCTGGTTGTCCATCACTCAGACCAGGCGTAGGATGACCTTTCCACCATACCACTCTGTCTAGATTTGTACTGAGTTGAAACTCAGTGCCTAGATTTGTACTGAGTTGAAACTCAGTGCCTCATTAGTGTAATATTTCAAATGAAAAGACATGTATGGTTTGTTGCAGAACAGAAATACACCGTAAATTAGCAGATGGCAAAGAGCCTCTTAACAAAAATCTTCTATATTTTTCCCCAGTATCAGGAATGTACCCAGGGCCTTTACACTGACCTACATCCCAGCCATTTTTTTTTTTTTTTTTTTTTGAGACAAGGTCTCACCAAGTCACTAAGTTACCCAGTTTGGCTCAAAATTTGCCATCCTTCTGTCTCAGCTTTGCAAAGTTCTGGGATTACTGGTGTGCATCACCACCACGTTCAGTTACCAAAGATCTTTAAAGAATTCATTGAACAAGCCAGGCGTGGTGGCGCACGCCTTTAATCCCAGCACTCGGGAGGCTGAGGTAGGAGGTGCATTGTGAGTTCAAGGCCGGCTTGGACTACGACTCGAGTGCAAGGCTGGCCGGAGCTACACAGTGTGACCCTGCCTCAAAAAACCAGGGCTGGCAGTTTGGCGCAGTGGCTTAAGTGCCTGTCTGGCAGCCGCGAGGTTGTGAGTTCAATCCCCAGTGCCACAAAAAAAAAAAAAAAAAAAAAAAAAGAATTTATTGAACAAAGCATCGTAAACTTGTTAACTGAACAAAATGCAGACTAATGCTCTTTTGAACTGTTCCCGTGTTCTCAGCATAAAATAAACCTCTAGCAGAAATTATCTCCTCTCCCTTTCTAATATACTCCACAAGAAAATTGTCACTTAAGAGCTTACATTCCCGATATTTTCTACAAAACATTCTGTCCCCTTAAATTATATTAATAAAGTATAAAATCCTCTTTGCCTAAAAAACAGAAACAACAACAAAAAAACCCCACCACTTTAAAAATGGCTGGGCCAGAGATTTAGCTCAGCGGTGTAAGCACCTGCCTGGCATGTGCGAGGTTGTGAGTTCAATCCCTGGTACCAAAAATAAATAAATAAATAAATAATAAATAAAATAAAAATGGTTAATAATCAGATGCCTTACTAACCTCTCAGAAGACTAAAAGTTCACTGCTTCCATACAAACACAATTAGCAGGTTCCTAAAATAATTTTATAGGGTAGGAATTCCTACATAGTAGATTACAAACATTTATCTTCAAGCATATTTTAACTTTTGTTTAAAGCAAAGCAGATGGATTTGTTCAAATTTGAAACAATCACATATGGAAAGTGATTTTATTACCTGTAACAACTGATGTTTTCAATTCTTCTTATGCCAATCTTGCCTAACATGTATTTCTTCTTTTAGAACTGAACTACGGCTCTAAGAGGAAATGAATTCCTGTGTGACACTTAGAAGTAAAACTAAGGTTAAGTAGCTAAATTAAGCATAAATGAAAAGATTCTACACAGAGAAATGTGTTACAAAAATTACTAGGGGAGGCTTATGAAAATTCCCAAAAAACAAGCAATTGTTATCTTTTTCTCTATAATAAAAATAAAAATAAATTAGGAGTGATGAAGAAAAAGAATCAACTATATATTCTAATGGAAGAATCACCACTCTGTCAGATACAAAGATGGAGTCAATGAAACAAGAATGACCTCAGCATTTTGATTTTCAGACAACTATGTGGATGATGGATTCCTTGCCAAGCCCAGAAGTTACAGTAGACTGGCTGGAGAAGAAAGAGAGGTAAGGCCAGTTTAATTCTGTTGATATGAATATTAGCAACTGGGTATATTTAGTAAACACAATAGAGGCCGGGTTTGATCCCCAGCACCACAAAAATACAAAGAATGAAAAAAGTTGAATTTCAAAATTAGGGTCAAATTTTTGCCTAGCAAAACTTGTAAGTGGTGTTAACTAAATAAAGGAATTAGGTAAAATCTCTTTGGGGATCATGGGTAAACACCTGAGGTGCAGAATTTATGACTCTAATAGGAGTTCAAATGTAAGCACACATTCAGTGACTTGAGGGTAATGATGACCGGCAATTGTGCAAACAGTAAATTCCAATCTGAGCACTTCCAGAAAGTGTGCAGCAGTCACTCACTCAGTGATCACCTCCTGAGCCCCATTAAATATCACACAGAAGCGCACGCCGGGATCTCATTTCTAGAAAGATAATACTATGATGACAAACTCCATAAGGCCTATCCAAATCTTCTCTTCCTGCATCGAAAAATATTTATACTTAGCCTTCTCGACCTGTATCTGTATTAAACTATCAGTCAGCACACATTTAACACCTCATCTTGACCACTGTTTTCTGCTAAAAGACACAGTTTTTTGCAAAAAGGGAGAGCTTTTATTTTAAAAAGCAAAACAAAACAAAGATAGAAATGATACAGAATCTCAAAAAAATAGGAAATTAACACTAATATGTTGCATATTGTTATCTTAGAAGTAGTTGCTCAGGTTACAATATCTAGGCATGAAAAAAATAAACAATGAAAGCACAAACTGTTCTTTTTGATGAACAAAGTAGTATAGTTATCTATCTTGTGTATATATATATGCATACACATATATATGTATACTTATTTACATATAATCTTTTCCTTTCTTTTCTCCTTTCCCCTATACCAGTTGTTCTTTCCTTTTGAGCACTTTCTTTCCCTTTCATTATCCCAATATCTACTATACATTTTGGATCTTATTACTTTTTCAGTTTTTTTTTTTTACACTAGGGAGACAATACGATATTTACACATGTGAGTTTGATTTATTTCACTTACGAGTATGGTCTCAAGCTGCCTCCATTTACCTATAAAAGATTCAAGTTTATCCTTCTTTATAGCTGAGTAATATTCCATTGTATAAAAATACATTTTTTTATCCATTCCATGGCTGATGGGCATTTGGGTTGTTTCCAAGATTTAGCTATTACAGATTGTGTTACTATAAACATGTGTGCACACATATTGCTGTGGCATGATGTTTTCAATTTTTCTGGGAAAATACCCAGAAGGGGAATAGCTGGATTGAATGGGACTTGCTATTCTAGTTTTTTTTGGAATCTCCACACTGATTTCCACAGTGGTTGTATCAGGCTACATTCCCACCAACAGTGGAGAAGGGTTTATTTTTCCCCACAGCTCTGCCAACATTTGTTATCAGTTGATTTCTTGATGGCAGCCATTCTTTCTGGAGATGGAATCTCAATGTTGTTTCAACTTGCATTTCTCAAATGACCAGTGATATTGAATGTTTCTTCATGTATGTATTTACCATTTTTATTTCTTCATCTGAGCAGTGTATATTCATCACAGATGCCCATTTTGGACTGGGTCTTTGAATTTGGGGGGCCTATAAGACATTTCTATTTTTACATTTCCCTTTCCACTGCTAGTATCCTTATTTTTCAACTTCTATAGGTTCAGGATGACTTCTGAGTTAAAACTTCACACTATCAAAAAACCCTCCCTCAGACAGATCTACATAAGAATTCTTTTATAACAAAAATGCTTAAATATTTTCCACCACTTCTGTCCTTTTAAAGTTAGTACATATTCATCAATTTAATCTTATTCACACCTTTCTTCTACCTGTTTACCTTCTTTTGCCTAATTCCTTCACTTAGTTATGCCATTTATGTTTTGGTAGGAAAAAAACTTGACCCTAACTTTGAAGTTCAACTGTTTTTGCTGTTTTCTGTGATGTTAGGGATCAAACCCAAGGCCTGTGAATGCTAGGAAAGGACTATACTTTTGAGTTATCCCTCACCCCACTACTCAACTTTTTAATTTTAAGCGAAGGGTAAAAAGCTGTGGAGTAAATCAACTATCAGAGTCACTAAACAGCTGTGTGTCACTGCTGTTTAGTCAGATGACAAAACTTTCTGAGTTTTGGTTTCCTCATTTGTAAATGGGAGATAATATCCCTATCACCGAGGAATGTTTTTCAAATTAAAGGGGATAAAAGTAAGAGAACTAGAATAACTAGCGTGAACAGTATTTGATAACTGGTTATATATAAATTTTTTTGTTATCAAAGTAATGAACTCAGAGGCCAGTTCAGAACTTTCCTACCAAAACCACTACAGATACTTCCTAATTCTGTCCTCAATTCAATAAATGAGTATAGATGACATTTCTTTTTTAGATCTTATAAGCATTTAATTGTACAAAATAGTTTTTATTTATTTATTGGTCCTAGAGATTGAACTCCCAGGGCCTTTGAGCTATGAGATGTGATCAAATTATACAGTGAAATTGTTAAATATTCTTTATTTCATGAAAAAATAAAACAACATTTAATAAATAAGAGAATGCAACAGTTCCTACACTGCATATTATCTTCATAATAGTTACTCAGAATACAAGACAAACACTGAGAAGATTCACACAAAATAGAAACAGATAATAAAGCAAATCTTTCTTTTCAACAAACTATGATAAACTAGTAGTATAAATGAGACCAACTAGGGTATATACTAAAATTTTTTAATTAAATTTGTAATTTGGGGAAATACATGAACTTTTCCCTATTTCCTATTTATCTCTTTTCTATTTTGCTTTGTGTTTCTCATATAAGAGAAACACCATGCAATATTCGAGCTTGTTTGTCTGACTTACTTCACTTAACATTATATTTTCAATTTGTATCCATTTACCCACAAATGCCTCAAGTTTATCTTTCATTATGGCAATGTAGTACTCCATTGTAAATGTGTACACATACTTTCCTTATCCATTCATCTGTTCATGGATATATACACCATTTCCAAGATCTAGCTATTATAAATTGTGCTGTTATAAACAGGGGCATGCATGTATCGCTATGATTTTAACTCTTTTGAGAAAATACCTAGAATATGGATAGCTGGGTCCAATGGAATTTGTTTTTAGTTTTTTGAGGAATTGTCACACTGATTTCCAGAATGATGAAAGAATTCTTCTTTCCCCATGACCTTGCCAGCATTTATATTGCTACATTTTTTGATGATAGTCATTTTTTCTGGGATAAGAGAGTATCTCCAGCATAGTCCTAATTTGCATTTCTCTGATGGCCCAGAGAGGATGAGCATTATTCATGTATTTAATGCACACTTGTACTACTTCTGAGAAGCATCTATTCATTTCAGTTGCCCAATTTTCAATTGGGTCTTTTATTGGGGGGGGTCCTAATTTTTTTGAGTTCTTTATCTTTGATGTTAGTCTTCTGTCCAAGGACTAGGTAGTGAAATTTTTTTCCCATTGTGCAGGTTGTCTCTTCACTCTGTTGTCTTTGCTGTGCAGAAGCTTTTAATTTGATATGATCTCATTTGTTGACTCTTGGTTATTATTTCTCGTGCAACTAGGGTTCTGTTCAGAAAGTCATTGCCTACACCTATATCTTCAAGAGTTGTACATAGTTTATCTAGCAGATTGTTTCTGTTTTAACACTTAGATTTTTGATCCATTTTGATTTTAGTTCAGTACATGATGATATATATGGACCTAGACTCAATCTCCTGCATGTACTATTCCCAGCACCACTTATTAAAGAGGCTACCTTTCCTCCAGTGCATGTTTTTGGTCTCTCTGTCAATGATCAAATATCTGTATGTACCTGGGAATTATTTCTGCTGTTTTTATTCTGCTCCATTGATCCATATGCCTATTTTTGTACCAGTGCCATAGTCTTTTAATCACTGTAGCTTTCTAATATAACTTCAAGTCTGGGGTTGTGATGCCTCCTGCCTTGCTCCTCTTAGCCAGGATTGCTTTTGCTATCCAGGGTCTCTTCTGATTTCACATAAATTTTAGGGTGTTTTTTTTCTCTAGCTCTGTGAGAAATGACAGTATTTTGGTTAGGACTGCACTAAATCTGTAGATGTTTTGGAATTATAGCCATTTTCATTATGTTGGTTCTGCCTAACCAGGAAAAGGGGATATTTTCCCATTTCCTAATGTGCTTCTCAATTTCCTTTCAGTCTGATGTAATTTTTATTGTATAAGTCTTTTACTTCCTCAGGTTAATACCTAAATTCAAAATTTTTTTATGCTATTGTGAATGGCATTTTCCTAATTTTTTTCAGTGAGCTTGTTAATAGTGTATAGGAATTCTAAGGATTTTCATGTATTTATTTTGTGTCCTGCTACATTGCTGAATTTAGTCATCAATTCCAGGAGTCTTTTGGATGAGTTTTGGTGGGATCTTGTAAGTAAAAGAACATGTCATCAGCAAATAATATTTTGACTTTGCTCTTTCCTGTATGTATCACTTTTACTTTTCTCTTGCTTGATTGCTCTGGTTAATGTTTTGAGGACTATGCTGAACAGGAGTAGTGATAATGTACACCCTTGTCTTACTAATTTTAGAGGAAAGGCTTTCAACTTCTCCCTATTTAATACAACATTGGCAGTAGGGTGGTCATAAATGGTTTTTATCCAATTGAGATAAGGTCCTATACTTATTTTCTTCAGTTTTTAACATGAAGGAATGTTAGATTTTGTCTGCACCTATTGACAAGATCATGTGATTTTTTGTTCTTGTTTATGTGATGAATTACATTTATTGATTTGTGTGTGTTGAACCATCTTCGCATCCTTGGGATGAAGTCTACTTGTATGGTCATGATCTGTTTGATGATTTGTCACATTCTGTTTGCCAGTATCTTAAGGGATTTTTTTTTTAATCTATGTTCATTAGAGAAATCAGTCTACAGTTTTCTTTTTTGGTTGGAATTTTGTCTGGTTTTGGGGTCAGGATAATGTTAACTTTTGAGGATGATTTTAGAAAGACAGTATGCCTTCTTTTTTAATTTCATTAAAAAGTTCAAGGAGTATTGGTGTTAGATCTTCCTGGAAGTCCTGGGCTTTTCATAGTTGGCAGTACTTTTATTACCGCTTCAATATCATTGCCTATTATTAGACTGTTCAGTTGTTTTTTTTTTTTTTTTTTTTTTTTTTTTTTTTTTTTTTTTTTTTTTTTTTTTTTTTTTTTTGTGCCAGGAATCAAACTCAGGACCTTGCACTTGCCAAGCAGCTGCTGTGCCACTGAGTTGTATCCCCAGCCCCTGTTCAAGCTTTTTAAGACTTCTTGGTTCAGTTTTGATATTTCATATGCACAAAGGAATCTCTCCATTTCTTCTGAGTACCCCAGTTGTTTGGCATATATGTTTGTAAAACAGTTATTAATAATTTTCTGTATTTCAACAGTGCCTGATGCAATTTCACTTTTTTCATTTCTCATTGAATTTGTAACTTTTTTTGTAAGACTGGCTAAGGGTTTGTCTGTTTTAATCTTTCAAAGAACCAGCTCTTTGATTCATTGTTTTTGTTTTGGGGGGGTGTTTTGTTTTGTTTTTTGTGGGGTTTTTGTGGTGTTTTTTGATGTCAATATCATTCAGTTCTGCTCTGATCTTCATATTTTCCTTCCTTGTACAAGGTATCCCTATAGTATGACTTTAATTCCTTCCTGTGTGTACCAAGGTGTGGGGTAGTTGGGTCATAAGGTAGTTACATTTTTAGTTTCTTAAGAAGCATCCATTTTGATTTTCATAGTGGCTGTACTGGCTTATATTCCACCAGCAGTATATAAGGGTTTCTTTCACCCCGCATGCCCATCAGCATTTGTTTTTTGTACGCTGAATGATAGTCATTCTGACTAAGGTGAGATAGAATCTGTGTTGTTTTTATTTTGCTCCATTTTTCTAATGGCAAAAGATGCTGAACATATTTCCATATACTTACGGGCCATTTGGGTTGGGTTGTGTTTGGTTTGGTATGGCAGCACTGGGTATTGAACCCAGGGTTTTTGCACTGAGCTAAATCCCCAGTTCTTTTTGTTTCATTTTGAGACAGGATCTAAACTGCTAATTTGCCCAAGCTGGGCTTGAACTTTCCTCCTGTCTCAGCCTCCTACAGTGCTGGTGTTACAGGGATACACTACCGTGCCTAGTTTATTTGTACTTGAGAAATGTCTGTTCAATTCATTTGACCACTGATTGATTGGGGTATTTGATTTTTATTTTTTGGTGTTAAAGTGGTTTTGTTCTTTACTATTTTGTTTGTTTTTTGTAGTACTGGGTGTTGTAGTCAGGGTTTCTAAGGGAAAGAATACAGGACATATAATTTATAGGAATTCTACAATATTCACCCAAAGAGTCAAATGCAAAGAGTGCAACACATTAGAAACCCAAAAAATCCAACTAAGGACCTGAATCTCACAGCAACGTCCTGCGTGAGTCCAGCTGAAGACCTACAGCCCATGGCAATGTCCTCCACAAGTCCAACTGGAGACCTAGAGCCCATAACAATTTTCAAGCAAGTCTGTACTGAGGATCTGCACTGAGAAGGCCCAAAGGTCAGTGGTGGAAACTAGAAAGTCTGCACCAGTGGGATGAAGAATCTGTGCCAGCAGGCTGAGGGATCTGCACTGGAGCCAGGAAGCAACACTCAAAGGCAGGACAAGAGCTTCCCCGAAAAGAACTAAGCCACCCTCAGTGACAGCGAGGAACCGAGCTCCTCTGATGGTAACAGCCAACTTCACATCAGGAAAGCCAGTATGACAAGCTTCTCCAGGAGAATGAAGAGCACACCACTGTCCTCCATCAGTTCTTTTTTTATGCTACTGGCAACAATCCTCAGGTGGACCTTCCACACCCAGCACCACTGATTCACTTTGGCTGGGTGTTAAAGTTGACCATTAGTTAATCCACCACACTGGGACTCTTAGGGGTGTTCTACTGAGCCACATCCCCCCCCCCTTTTTTTTTTTTTTTGATAGGGTTTCACTAAGTTGTCCAGATAGGACTCATTCTCATGAGCCTTTCTCAGTGCAGGGATTACAGCCATGTGCCACTATACCTAGCTTAGTGTTCAGCTATTTTTTGTTTTTTGTTCTTTTGTTGTTGTTTTGTTTTTTTGGTACTGGAGATCGAACTCACAACCTCAATGCCTGCAGGCAGGTACTTAGGCCACTGAGCTAAATCCCTGGCCCTATTTTTTGAAACAGGGTCTCATTATGCAGTTCAGACTGGCCTGGAACTCACTTTGTAGCCCACACTGGTCTTGAACTCACCAGATCCTCCTGCCTCAGCCTCCCCAATGCTGGGATTAAAGGTGTGTACCACCACACCTGGCTAGTGTTCAGTTTTTTAAATTCTTCATACATTCTAGATATAGGTCCTCTGGAAAGATTAGCTAGCAAAGATTAGCTAGAAAGCATTTTGTAGGCTTTCTCTTCACTCTGTTAGTTGTTTCCCTTGCTTTTGAAATTAAACTTTTTAATCAATGTCCCATTTGTTGTTTCTTGCAATTATTTCCTGTGCTACTGAGGTCCTTAATATTCTGGAAGTCTTTTCCTATGCCTCTAGCTTCAAATGATTCCCTTATGTTTTCATCTAGTAGTCTCAAAGTTTCAAGTCTTGTACCTAGCTATTTGATCCATTTTGAACTGATTTTTGTACAGGGCTCTAGTTTCATACTTCTATGTATGGATATCCATTTTTCTAGCACCTGTTTTAGAGGTGCACTTTGGGGTGTATTTTTCAGCAGTGGGGGGGTTTGTCAAAAATCAGGTAACATGAGCTTGTGTATCCTGCATTTAATCTTATTGGCCTATGTGTCTATTCTTGTATTAGTACCTGTTTTTATTAATGTGGCTCTACAGTATAATTTGAACTAGAGTATTGTGATACCTCTAATTTTGCTCTTCTTGCTTATGATTATTTTGGCTATTCTGGGATCCTATATGAATTTTAGAACTGTTTTTCCTAGTTCCATAAAGAATGCCTTTGGAATGTTGGAGTTGCACTGAATCTCTAGATTGCTTTCAGTAATAAAGCTATCTTTTTAACAATATTAATTTGGTGATTCATGGATATGGGAGGTCATTGCATTTTCTCATGTCATCTTCAGTTTCTTCAATGTTCTGTAATTTTTTATTGTAGAGATCTTTTACTGCCTTGGTTAGGCTGAGTCCTAGGTGTTCTTTTTATTAAGCTATTGTGAATGGTATTATTTTCCTGATTTCTTTCTCAGCTAGTTCATTATCGGTGCATAGAAACATGGATTTTTTTTTAAATCTTTAGTTTTTATTATTATTATGTGTGTGGTGCTGGGGATCAAACCCAGGGCTTTAGGCATGCAAGGCAAGAATTCTACCACTGAGCCACATTCTCAGCCCCAAAACATGGATTTTTTAATGTTGACTTTATATACTGAATTCCATACTTCAATCTTATTGGAGGAGACATTATGGAGTGTAATGGAAATCTGGCCTACAAGATTTGGGCAGAGAAAAGCTGGAACACAAGGCCATGAAAGGTAAATTTCAAAGTTTACAGAGATGTTCCAGTATCTCTATAATGCCCCAGAAGGAAGCAACATTTGACTGCAATAGAAAGCTTACAGTATATTTCAAGAAAGGAGTTGCTGCATTTCATTCAGACATATAGGTACAAGCAGAAATGAGGGCTACTATAGCTTGTATTGATTGCATCACTGAGTTTAAATAGGATAGTGACCATGACAATGATAATCATAGGTGTAGTAACTTTACATTATTTGAGACTTCTTACACACCAGGCAGTACCCTGAGTGTTTTGTATTTGTTACTGACCCTCCCAACAACCCTATGAAGTGAATACTTTTATACTACTTGACAAATGAAAAAAAAATTGAAGGTTGGCAGAGCTAGATTTCAAATCTAGATAAAAGTAAAAATTTCAAACATCTAGTAACACAGCAACAAATTAGGTGCTGACAATAAGGCACCTAATATTTCAGCAGTCAGAGCTATTTGGGTATCTGTGTGGGAAGTGGAGCGTCATATTCTCGCAATTGTGCAAGCAAAAGCAGGAAGGAGATAGAAAAAGAAAGGATTATATCTCATGGTAGCAGTTCTTGAGTTTTCAAATATTAAAACTCATGACACTACCAAATTGAGCATGGCCTGTTTGGGGCATAATTAGAGCTCTCCAGAGTAAAAGCTCGCCACCTGTTTCCTACCTGACACATAGTGATGGATGAGGGCATTAGAAGCTGATGCTACGTGCCATCATATGTTCCACACACCTCTAAAGACATGTATAGGCCTACAAAGTATGCCTGGGACACCAGCTGCGACTCTACACTGCCTCACCTTCCTCTGGGAAGCATATTAGAATGAAAATGAGAAAAAGAGGTATAAATTGTATCCATATCAAACAAGTAAATATTAGTATTTATTGAACAATGTTATTATGCACCAGTATTATTGAAGCCCTTTGCCTCTAGTAATCCAAAAATAACATTATTTCTACTTTATTCCAATTTTACAGGTAAAGTAACTAAAAACAAATAAATAATTGGCTGAAGATTACACATAAGAGAAATGGCAGTACCAAGATACCAACAAGGAAGTCTGGATGCAGATCCTCAACTCTTACACAAGATATGAGCTGTCTGTCACCTTTCTATGGGGCACGACCTAACGAGCAGGTACTCTGGGAATTCCAGCAACTCATTATAAGATGTTGTACTGGGTATGCAGTGTACCCTCAAGTCCTCATATAATTTTGATGGGGCTGTGTTATTGGTTTGTTATTGGTTTGTTGATTGACAGTGTGAGCACTGTGCCCGCCCAGGGGTGGAGCTGAATACAGCGTAAGGAAAGGTGGGTCTTCCGCTTCCGCCTCTCTCTCTCTCTCTCTCTCTCTCTCTCTCTCTCGCCAGCGCGGCTTGCGGCTTGCAGCTTGCAGCTGCCATGAACAGCAGGCCCGCCATGCCACGCTATCTTGGAGCCAACTAATGGACTGAAACTCCCGAGAAACTGTAAGAATAAATCTTTCCTTCCCTAACTTTGGGCGTCAGGTATTTTGTCTTGGCAACGAGCAAAAAGTAACCAAGACAGATGTAAAAGCAGGAAGATAAGATTTTTTTTTTTTTGGTGGTATCGGGGATTGAACCCACAACCTCGTGCCTGCCAAGCAGGCCCTTAAGCCACTGAGCCAAACTCCTGGCCCTAGTTTTTTGAGACAGCGTCGCACTATGTAGTTCAGGCCAGCCTTTTGCTCACACTGTAGCCCAAGCCAGCCTTGAAGGATAAGAACTTTGGTCTCTGTAGGATAATCTTAAAAAGTTCCTCAGGTCTGCAAAGAATGGTTATTATCATCAAGAGCTCAAATAATAAATGCTGGAGAGGCTGCAGGGAAAAAGGAGCCCTTCTACATTGTTGGTGGGAATGTAAACTAGAACAACCACTATGGATATCAGTATGGAGATCCCTCAAAAACACTAAATACAGAAATTCCATTTGACCTAGCTATTCCCTTTCTAGGGAGGTTCCTGAAAGAGTTAAAGATATTATATTACAATGGTGAATACATACCCATCTTTCTAGCAGCACAATTCATAATAGGTAAATCTTGGAAGTGGCCTATATGTCCATCAATAGATGAATGGATAAAGAAATACAGTATTTATACACAATGAATAAATAAATAACCAACACAAAAATTGTAGCTCACAGCTGAACTAAATTCCCAAATCAGTTATGAACACATCTTTTTTCCAGATTATTATTCATTTGAACTTTATCAGCCACTGACATGAAAGAATCAAAAATTAGCCAGGTGTGGTGGTGCTGGCCATGATCCCAGCCCTCAGGGAGGCTCATGCAGAAGAATCACAAGTTGGGGCCCAGCCCGGGGGGTGTAGGTGGGGATGTAGCTCAGTATGAAGGTCCTAGGTTCAAGCCTCAATACAAAAAAAAAAAATGTAGCTAAGCAAATTGTCAAACACACGAGCTATAATTTGGTATACACTAAAGGTGAACACTTTTACATTCCTAGGGCAGTTTCACTGATTTGGATTGGAATGTGAAAGACCTTACAACAAACATATTTAGAACTAGATTACAATAACTGTCATCAGAAGCATCTTGCTTTAACCAACTATTACTAGTATACTAATAAAGGACAAGATCTCAATTCTCTTTCCCTTGTTTCTGAGCAGAAGAAACAAATTCAAAATAGAATAGAAACTGTGTGCATATATATACATATGTATATATATATATACATGTATATATATATGCATTTGTTGAACTTAGTGATCCTCCTGCCTCAGCCTCCCACATGCTGGGGTTACAGGCATGTGCCACCATGCCCAGACAAGCAAAGAGTATTTAAAAATTGCACATCTACCCATCCAGAAGAAAAGGAGATCAACAGAGATGAAAAGAAACAAGTTCCCTCTTCTCTGCCCTTAATGAGGCCAATCATTGTATCCAATCAATACATGCTTCATTTTTCATCTAGACCAGAGGTCTGCATCATCACTGCATAAATCTCTTTCAGTAATATACGCTATACTTTCTCTTACTAACAATTCTAGTGTTTACTGTCATGGGGAGAAGAGAGAAAAAAATCAAGTTTGGTCTGATTCTCTGTCACCATATATGAAAAAATATTCTAAGGTTTTGGGTGAAGGTAGAAATAAGGAAATACAATGAAAACAAAACCACTCCCAGAATGCGTCATTTAGTAGACCATGTCCTTGTACGCAGATAGCATTCAACTGCTTCCTAAAGTTCCTCATTTGCTCCCAGGAAACAGTAAAACAGACTTTCACACAGCACGTGTTATTTTATATGAGGCTTACTTATTCCATTTAGGATAGACAAACAAATATCCTAACAAAGGGGAAATACCTGAATTTTCAATTACTACAGATGATGACTCAGTGAGTGAGTGGCCAGTTACAGAAACTCAGAGTTGATGCTAGAAAAAGCTAATGTTTTCATGAAGATCACTGAAAAGCTGTTCTTGGGGGATGGTCTTTTGCATCATATTTTTGTTTAACTTTCATTATAAGAATTATGAAGTACTGCATACCTCACAGAGGGAGACAATGAAGTCTCATCATTATAGAAACAGAAAGCCTTTGTTATTTAGAATCTTTCCTGAATACTAGGACATTTTAGTAACATTGCTACTGTGCCTCCAATTAGTTTGTATTGGTCTCTCAAATACTGCTGATTTTTACATTGATAAATTGGGTATAATAAAAAATCAGATCTATCTCCCAATACCAAAAAAATTTCACTGTTTATTCTAAACAGGTTAAGAGATTAAAAAAAAAAAAAAAAAAATTTCACTGTTTATTCTAAACAGGGGTACACATATTTAAGGGTGGAACATCTTTTCAAGTAAGTTAAACACATTTATTTACACACAATATCTGGTGAACAAGATATTTACAGTAAATAAAAATAAAAGAATGATAGGCAATACTACCGAACCGAACAGTTCTTATATTCCAGTAAAGTTTTTTTAAAGTCAGGGTCTTGTTACAGTCATCTAGCTGGGCCTTGAACTTGCAGTCTAGCTTAAACTCACCAGGAGCTCATGACCCCCTGCCTCAACTTCTCAAATGCTGGGATTATAAGCATATGGCCACCACACACAGAATCCTGTAAAGAAGTTAAATAAAAATAGTACAAACTAAGTACAGTAAGCATAATAACAGCTTTCACCAGTAGCGCTCTTAATTAGAAAGTTCTTTTATACAAATTCAGATTTTGAATTTAGTATTTATGTAGTATCAGAGTGTCAGGCCCTATATCGGTGATGGCAAACCTTTTAGAGACCAAGTGCCCAAACTGCAATCCAAAACTCACTTAATTTATCACAAAGTGCCAACACTGCAATTAAACCTGAACACTGAGGTTTTAGTTTATAAAAAACAACTGCTGCTGGGGCAACTTGGCTCCCAAGCCAACAGAGAGCTCTGCTTGCCCACTGTGGCACACATGCCGTAGGTTCTCACCACTGCACCTATACTAAACCCTAAAGACACAAAGATGAACAAGATATATTTCCTTAGTTTTCATTCATGTCATCTGATAATCAAAACCATAGTAAAAAGGGCAGGATTACCTCATCTAGCTTTTGCATGCCTCTCACAGTGTGACCAGTTTACTACACTAATTATAACTGGTATATAAACTGCATCCCTACTATATTTAGTATGGTATCAATTAGGTATTTTGAAATGTATGCTTGTGCACACACATACACACACATACAATGGGAGAAAAAGGTACCAAATTATTATCACTCAATATCTCTGGATGGTAGAAGGACAGTTTTCTCCTTTAACTTATTCTGTATTTTCCTACAATAAAAATTGACTTTTTCCTATCATAAATACCATTAATGTTTAAAAGAAACACATGTGGTATAATATGTAATATCAAACTATATTCCAGGTCTTCAGCCAAAAGAATTAGAGAGAAGTCATTGTGTATAGCAGGACTCAGTTTCCTAGTCAAAAAGTAAATCAATAAAAACTTACACCATATAGTCTCATAGAAAATGAGAGAGAAAGGAGAGGATTAGAATGCACTCAGTTGTAAAGTCCTGTACATAGTTGCCTTTTACAAAAGAATACAAAACATATCCTTAACCAGATGACAAAAAGTTGTGCTAGACAGTTGGAATGTAAACTGACAAGAGAACTACAAGTTGCATTTATAAATGGATTTTAAAAAGTCATTAGGATACGTTTAAAAAAAATACATGTGAGGTAAAATTAAAGAACTCAAAAGTCCATTCCCCTCAATTAGAACTACTGTGTCTCTAGGTTATTTCTATGCCCCAAAGGTGTGGTTTACATATTCATATGCTGTCATTCTACAGGCTACATTTGTGTGGAAAGGGGTGAATCAGAAACAATTTAAATGCAGCCTTACACTGAATAGCAGAAAAAGGGTTATCAAACTATTCCTTTTTCCTCTCTCTCTCCCATCACTCTTAGAGTACACTAACTCTCTCATGGAATCTGGAAACCAATAAGCTCTTACAAATTTAGGACCAGTAGTTGAAATAATACCTGGCAGTTTGCTTGAAATACTAAGTTGTGAGGTTTATTAGCATTGTGGATGCAGCCAGCTTCCAAAAATCGAATGATGAAAATCATGAAAAATGCTGTAAAAATAATTTTTCAAGTCAAGGAGTGAAGTGGCACTAGAAAAATAATTTCTACTGCTTCTCTCATACCTTAAATCTTCTTTCATACAAACTCCCACAATCACACCCTCTGCATATCCAAGTAAAATCCAAAACTACTGCCGCGTATCTGTGAAGAAGTAGTTTTTCATGTTCTTCATATTCAACTCATCATCCCAAATTACTTAAGAATTGTATCAGGGCATCTTACTTTGTAATAGGCAACCAAATCTACTTTGAAAAGTAAGAGGGGAGCTCTAATTTTAAATAATGAAAAGTATCCCTGTCAACCTAATGTAGATGAGGTAAATATACTGGAGCACTACACACTTGCATTTATTTTTAAGTGTAATATTTCTATCACACTTTATCTCACATGATAAACATGATTCTATGTTTTAGGCATCACTTTAACCACTTTTCAAATACTAAAAACACTCTGACATAGGTACTAAAGTTATCCCCATTACAGATGAGAAGACTGAGGCACAAAGAAAGAAAAAAGTTTCCCCAGCAGTGTAACAGCTTGTAAATCGCAGAGGTCAGATTCAATCCCAGGCAGCATGCATTCAGAATCCATGCTCTTAACCACAATATTATGCATAAGTACTCTCAGAGAGTGATATGCTCATGAGAGCCCATAGGTAAGCATTTAACAAAAAAGTCTGCTACACAAGGAAAAATGTGGAGAGAATAAAAAGTAGAAAGCTCATTATTCATAGTCCCAATACATCACTATATATTTCCAATACATCACTTTGTATTTCCTTGCAGTGTTTTTTTTCCTTGTTCACAAAGGGTTTCTTTTCCTTTAATTAACTCAGTGTATGACATTTTCTAGAAATTGAAAAACCTTAATTTTACGATAACTAGTCTCTCAGCATTTTTAGAATAACACTTTAATTAAACACTGTATGTCAAAAGTTTGCATACATTTATGTGTATGATATATATTCTGATTTTACCTCAGACCCCATAAAGTAGGTACGAGTATTACTCCCATTTTACAAATGAGGACACTGAAGCATAATTAAGAAACTAACTTAAGACCACACAGCTAGCAAATAGCCGAGCCAGAATTCAAATCCAGACAATATAACTCCTGAAACTACAATTCTTGACTGCTCCTGGAGGGCAGGTTTATGAGCCACTGGAAAGATATTGTTTGGCTTAGTTTCAGATGACGATGTTACCATACATTTAATTGATTTTGCCTTTACTCTGACTTAAACAACTAAAGCTTCTAGACTCTTACGTTTTCTTAAATAAACTAAATAAATCTTCCCGCCTTATTTTTATAAGGAGGGTCAAGTTATCTTCTGTGATTCCTTCAGTCAACAAATATTTCAGTTATCTACTATGTATTGGGAACCATGCTAATCAGACAGTCTTTGCACTCAACACAAAGGCTTATTTCCATCAGCATATAAACATGCTCGTGTTCCTCACATCTAATAAATTCAATACCCTGGGACATAAAAAATGGACAACAGCTTTGCCAACCATTCAGTGGCAGAGCTGAGAATGGAATCCTGTAATCATTCGCCCCCATCCTACAAAGTAGATAAACCTTTCTCCTTTTTAAGTTTCTAAAATAGTGACTGGCACCTAAATCATTACTAGACAATGCCATTTGCCTGCCTCTTGCTATACTACCTCTTATCAGCTGACAATGAAAGCTCACCCATTTTTGGTGCAAAGAAATTAAAATGGTTAACTAAAACCCCAGTTTACTAGGCTATACGTTTAAATTACTTCTAAAATTCTAAAATAATATTTTGGGTTTAACTTTAATAACCAAATGATAAATATGAATGTCTACAATCATCTATAAAAGAAGCAGCGGGGCAAACACACTCATACAAGTTTTTT
>RJWM01025522.1:0-10381 GCA_004363535.1 Dasyprocta punctata | reverse complement strand
ACAAGTTTTTAAGGCCACCTTTGCTTGATTTTATGTGGAAACATCTGATTGCATCCTGTCGTCAGTTGAATTCTATTGACTGTGAAGAGGTGGCAGAGAGCCAGTAGTTTAAAAGTTGAGTGCAGCAGAAACACTCCTGACCAGGTCATTTAGTAGCTTCATTGACAGCCAGTAACTACAGGCACAATTATTAACCCAACACTTTATAATGAAAGGGGAGCAAAAGGAGAAGCAATCTAAGAAACCGAGGTCAACATATGGAGCAACTTCTGCTGGTTGATAATTACTAGTGTGTGTGTGAAACCTTGACACATTTCTTGACTGACACAGGCTTACACCAGTGTTTAAACATAGCTTGTGCATGTTAGAGCCCATCATTGTTGTTTTGTCTATGTTTTCTAACAAGCTTCACTAGTACTTTATATCTATACCATTATCTGCTATTTCCCTTCTATTGCTATTCTCTTCTTAAGCCTGTGATTTGTCTCATCCTGGAATGCAAATTTATGGAGGAAGAGAGCAATGTTAACCTCAGAGGTTGGTATCTTGCAAATAGTAAGTACTGAGTTAAGTATTTATTAATGATGGCTATGAAATCTACCCTGTAACTACATGCAGCCCTTATGCAGAACTATTCTTCATGATGTCTCTGACTGGAATGACCCATGGTCGATCCTTGTACCTCTCCTCTTTCCCTAGCTATGTTCATCCTTCAGGTGATCTTTCCCGTACTGACAACTCCCAAATATATCCAGCCTGGGCCATTTTCCTCTGAACTCTAGATTCAGGTGTTCAACTACTGACAAGACATTCCTATCAGCATGTCTATCAGCTGTCTGAAGGACATAACCCAAATGCAACAGAACTCCTGAACTCTTCCCACAAACCTGTCTGCTCTATCCTGAACCACCTTCAACTCCATTCTGCTTATGCTGAAAACACCGAAGTCATTCTTGATTCCCAAGATTCCACACTGAATCCATTAGTAAACCTTTTTGGATCAAAATATACCTAGTCACAGTCAAAGACATCTGTATGAATGCCTGTCATTTTTACATACAGAAATAGATGTGCAGTGCATGGGGGCGCAGTGCATGTGCATGTATTACCCCCCTTTCTCTGTCCACCAAGAAAGGCTATAAGGAATGACACTACAGTAACAATAAGCATGCCTACCTTTCAGATCTTGGCTTCAAAATACCGTTCTCCAACTACAAGAACCAAAACAACCTTGAAGAAATGATTCTAGGGCTGGGGCAGAAAAAACAATTCCAAAACATCCAGTCATCCCAGAGAGTAAAGAAGTATGAATGTACATACACAAAGGATAGAAATGTATCAAAAGGACACAAAAGTCAACCCATAAGGGCTCCCCATGGCTGAAGCCAGAACAATCTGAGCAAAATAAATAGGAATAGTATTAAATTATAACCCTAATAATACAATAAACACCTACAAATTTGGACCCATAAATGATTAGATAGACAAAAGACAAACCTTCCTCACAGAAGAATTCCAATTAATAAACATAAGAAAAATAAAAAATTACCTTATAAACACCTTAACAATAATTACTGTAAACAAAATCTGTTGATGAATGCTGAAATTACTGGGGATAAACAGGATGCTGGCAAAGTCCTCAAAGCTTTCTCTCCCAAAATATTTACCAACTACTATGGTAGTTTTAACATATGTCCAGGAATTCTTTGCTACTCCTCCTTCCAGGAAGTGGAATTTAATTCTCTTCCTCTTGAGTGTAGGCTGGACTTAGTAACTTGCTTCTCGCAACCAGAATATAGAATACAATAACTTTCCAGTGGGGAAACCTAGCAGATACCGCTTTAAGCAAAATGACACCAGTTGTTTGTTATCACATGCCTCCTGTGTGATGTGACAAGGGCACTTTGCCCCTGTGGTACTCTTCAAAATCACACAATCCCAGTCTACTCATGAAAAAACAACAGATAACCTACACTAAGGAACAACTACAAAATATCTGACCAAAGTATAAGAGAAGACCAAGAAACTGAACGTTGTAAGAGACAAAGGAGACCTGAGAACCAAAACAATGAAGTATCCTGGTTAGGATAATAGAATGGAGAAAGGATATTAGTGGAAAAAAATGATAAAATACAAATAACATCCAAAGGGTGCTTGAAGCATATCAATGTTAATTTCTTAGCTTGATAAATGCACCATGGTTGTAAAATGGTAACAACAGAGGAAGCTGACAGAAGGGTACATATATGGCAGTAGCTTGTAACAGGAGCAATTCTGTTCTAATAATCTAGAAATATTTCTGATTGTCACAGCTGAGGACATGGTTCTGGCATCTAATGGATAGAAGCCACGAATGCTGCTTAACTCCTATAAAACACATGACAACCCCCACAACAAAGGATTAGCCAGTCCCAAATATCAATAGTGTTGAGGCTAAGAAACACTGATGTAAAAGAACTCTATGTAAGACTTGTGCAACTTTCCTGTCCATCTAAAATAATTGCAAAGTACAAGTTAAAATATATATACAGATCCAATCTCCTCTGATTTGCTGGTCCAAGACACCTCTCAACAAGGTTTTTAAAGAGAGCCTCCTGCTTCACCTTTTTGCTTCTACTCTTAACCTCCTTAGACTAGTTTCAGTACTACAGCCAAAAGCACAGATCCATTCATGTCACTCCTCTGTCCAAAACCCTGTCAAGATTCCCTTCTCACATGGCCTACAGGCTCTGTGATCTGGACCCATTATCTCCCTGACCTTACCTTGCTCTTCTCTTCAGTTCACTCCAGTTAGAGCACCCTGGGTTCCTAGGATTCCAGGGATGTAGCATGCACCGTTCTACTTCAATATCTATGCAAAAATTGTCTTCTATTTAGTATGCCCCTTACTTCCCCCTTCAAGTATTTGCTCTCACCAAATCCTTCCTAGACACTGTCTTTTTAAATACATGCACTCTGGGATTCTTGCTTTACTTTTCTCTACAGCTCTATCACCTCCTAGTAACCTATAATAACAGATTTTTGTCTGTTTAGTTCACTACTATAACCTCTGCATCTAGAACAACACCAATCACATACTTGATACTCAACGAACATTTCCTGAATGAACAACAAACCTCTAAAATTCTAAATTAAATATTTCAGTGTCTTTCTGCTTCACACTGACCTTTCACACCCCCATTTTCTCCAAATCAGATCACCCCCTTTCAGGTTTTCTGCTCCTCCAGCCTAGAATCCACAGTTCATTATAGTCCCAGCCTCAGTGTCATTAATTTCCTCAACTGTCCTTTGCGTATCTCTGCTAAATAGAATCGGCAAAGCAGTGGATAACAACTAGGCTCAAATTGAACCAAGATTGAACACTAACTGTTCGTTTTAAAAACCAGGAAGGTAACAGTAAGATAGGGTAAACAGCTTCTTCAGATATCATCAAACTAATCACTATTGGAAAAAAAACAACCATGCAAATTGGTAACCATGGCAAATCCAAAGTCTACAACCTCAAGCTGTTTCTCAATACTTTGTTTCCTAGTCATGTATATGTATCTGTCTGCCTCTTCCCCCTATGCCCTTGTAAACTGTTATAAACTCACATACTCTTTTTAAAAGAACCTTCATTCTTCAGTGATCAAAAATGAACACATGTCAACTCCTTCTCTTTCATGCCCCATCAATTTCAAACTTATTTACACTGCTATCCATCTTTACTTCCCTCTTTTCTGATCACTGCTAAGACTACCTCCTACTCAGGGCCAATTTCTTTATCTATGCCATGCAACCCATCCCCCTCCTCCTGCCTCCAAATCACTGCTTCCACCAATTCCATCCGGTCTCTGTCTCTATCTGTTTCTGTCTCCTCTGGTTATTTCTAACCCCACAAGCAGGCCAAATACCCTTTTAATTCAAAAACAAACAAACCTCTCTAAGTCTTCCTTTCCATATTTTCCTTCAGAGTCCTTTGCTGAAAACACTGTATTCTTCTCAATTAGTTACCCTTTTAGCTACAATTTAGCTACAATTCACTTTTCAACTCCCCAACACATTGCAAAGTAGCTAACTTCTCTAGCTGCAACTACAGTTAAGACATCTTAATCACCACATCCCAGCAGTATTATGCAGTCCTTATCTTACTAGTCCTTTTCAAGGCAGGATATTTTTTTTGGGGGGGGGCACAATTCTGAGGTAGAGTTTGGCTATGTAGTTCAGGCTGGCCTTGAACTCACTATGCAGTGCAGGCTGGCCTCTTGCCTCAGCCGCCCAAGTGTTCAGATTACAGGCATATGCCACCACACCCAACAGGACACATTGTTGGCCACCCTCCCTCAACTTCCTGTGACAAATTCCTCAGAGTTTCCTTTTATCATCTTTGGTCTGTCTGCACAGATGGCTAGCTTCTCTTCAGCTGCTGTCCCCATCTACCTAGCAGTTCACAATATAAATACGAGAATCCTATCATTTCGCTGGGCATGGTGGTGGACACCTGTGATCTCACCATTCAGGAGGTTGAGGCAGGATGATTGACAAGAGTTCGAGGAAAGCCTGGTCTACATAGTGAGTTCAAGTATACCCCTGAACTACATAGCAAGACTGTCTCAAAAAAAATCATCTTTCAATTCTTCTCAATCATACAACCAGATTACTCTATCTTGTTAATACTTCCTAAATCTCTGATACATTCACCTCCCTCCCCAATATCCTTCATTCTTGTCAAGGATAGCTTTCTAAGTGGTCTTGCTTCTAGTTTCGCTCCTCTCAAATTTAGCATTCACTTCCCTGCAAATAAGTCTGAAATCACAGCATGACCTTCCTTCTTTTCAACTAAATTCTCATAGCCTTCAGGCTGAACCTTAAGTGCCTAAACTTGGTTCACAATCTGTGATTTGATTATTACTTCATTTGCCTTTATTCTAAATCTATGTGTTCACATGTGGCTATGAAGTATGTAAATGGAGCGATTCCAAACTGAAATGGGCTATAATTCTGAAGATACAGTATGAAAAATGGAATGTCACACATCTCAGTATTGCTGTATCATATTGATTGCATGAAGAAATAATATTTTACATATATTGGGTCAAATATTAAAAAAATTTATTCATTACTTTTTAAAACATGGTTTACCAAAAACATATAAAGTACATAGAACACCTATATTTGTGCCCTGTATTTCAGTATGACAGCACTGGTATAATATGCCCTTTCCCTCTGTCTGAACCTAGTTAACTCATGTATTATTAAAGAGTGGCTCAGGTAACCCTCCAAGATTCTAGGACATCCCCAGTATCAAGAACCTAAGTCTGACCCCTCCTCTGTGCTTCTACTCCTAGGAACCTGTGCACACACCTATAACAAACCACACCATATTGTAATTGCTGGTTATCAATTATACTTTCCTCTTAAACTGCAGCTTCTTGAAAAAAAGAGCTATCATTTTGCACATTCTCAGTTCTACCGCCATGCCTGGCATTTAAAAGGCATACAAACATTTGTTGGACAAATGTAAACTACCTAGTCCCACCCTAAAAGTTAGAAGGAAAGAGCCTAAACTTTTCCAGGAGTTCTAGTAATAAAAGGACTGGGGGATAGGTTGAAGAACAGGAATCACAATAAAGAGATCAACAAATGAGAAAATAAAGCTCACTCACCACACACACACACACACACACACACACACCTGCCTCTGACAGTGAAAACAGGGATCTGCCACAGTGATGTGAAACCTTGAACTCATAGCTGGCATGCTGTGGGCCACAGTTTGGTTCCTAAATTGTTTAAACAATGCATACAGCAACAACAAGAGTATAATTTGGCAGGTTTTAACACAAGCAACTAGAGCCCACCACCTGTTCCACTTAAACAGCACATCACTGCTGTTAAAAACAACAAATCTCTCTGGTGAAGCCAATGTTAACCTCATGATGCTTCACCATGGAGCAATTTAGAAGAGTTATTGTATGAAATGTGCCAAAATATGAATTTATGGCTGATGTATATTTGGCAAATATGGCTGGCACTGCTAGATGTCGAAAAGCATGTATGCAAATAAGCAAATAAACGTTTTTAAGCTCTCAGCCTTAAATATTTACATTACCATAAATGTACAAAGATAATGTTTATATGAGTATGCATCTCAGGAACACATCCTTTAATGTGATTGTCAGAAAACAGTTATGAAGTGGCATTATTTCTTTATGGGCCTCAGGATACACACTTAAAAATGAATTCTGACAGAATGTTAATGGGGTAAGAACATTATTGTGGAAGTTTCTCTGCACTATCAGTGAGCAAAATGAACAGTCATAGTATCTGAACAGTTCAAAGCAATCTTATCTTCTCCTCTCACCAAAACACTTCTCCCCCAACTCTGGAATCCAAAGATCAGTGTCAGCCCCTAAACAAGGGGTAGAGGGTGGCCACACATTAAAAGCTTTCGAGAAGATTCTGACATATTCCCTCACCATAATATAGTTACGTTAGTCCCTAAAGACATGATAAAAATATTCTCCTCTTCCCCTCTGTGAAGGCGATTATTTGTTTTTTCAGTTTGTGAGTTGGTCATTAGCCATAACTCAGTAGCAGAGGTATGAAGTTTTCCTAACGTTAATTTAACCTCTACGCTGAGGCTATGAGTTCCCATCTTCGAAGCTAAGAAAATGTACTGCACCTGCCATTACAGTTTACTAAATGAGCCACCAAAGAAAAGGGCCAGGCACTTTGGAAAGTAATTAGGGTATTCAGCGAATTGAGCCATCCAGAAATGTTCTGAGATTACAAAAGGAGCCATCATGAAGTGAGAATCAAGATCGCTCAAGCAAAGTTTTACCCCTGTGGATAATTCACTTTAATTTTTTTTTCACTTTCACACTGCAGGGAGCAATATGGGTTCTCGCACGACACACATTACTACATCACTTCATTTATTAGGAAAAAAAGACACTGTGGCTGAGGTTAAAAAAAAAAAAAAATAGCAGGTAGGCCCCAAAAAAGAATCCTCAAAGCAATTGCAATTCAGATGAAAAGCTGCTCACGTACCCTAACCAATGACCTAAAAATAGTCTTTTATGTAAGTCTCCAAATATTTAATTCAATGTATAATCTCACCACATTCAACAGAGGCAGAAGAAAAACGTATTAGGTTTTCTACAGTAAGGCCAATAAGGATGAAATCATAGTTTTCCTCTAACTCATCACCATCAATGCCAGCCTTCCAACAACTCCATTCCACAGCTCTGATTCCTAAACTTGGATCTTAGAAAAGCAACGGATTCAGGAGTACCATGGGGTGTGGAGGGCTCCTCTTCCCCGTCGCTGTCAGTAGTCTTTTACGGAACCAGAGGAGAAAAAGAAATCAGCCTTGCCGACGAAGGGCGCACACGGCGGGGAAGCGGGGTGGACGCGCTCCTCTCCCAGGGAGGAGAGAAAAGTTGCAAGGACGGATGCGTAGAAGGGCAAGGGGAGGAAACGGAGCCGCACTACTTAGCCCCAAGACCCAGCCAGCACCCAGTCAGCCAGCACGGAGGGCACTGGGTCCTGATTCCGCCATCGGGGCTCCGCGGTTCCCCCGGACTCGGGAACAGGGAGACTGCGTAGCCCCGGCAGCAGGGAGAAGCCCTCCTGCCCCAGCCTCCCGCGCCCGCTCCAGGACTCATTCTCCCCGCGCCACCCAGCCGCGCCTGGGCGTCCCCGCCGCCGGTCCCAACTTTGCCTCCTGTCGGGGGCGCCGGGCGCCTAGACCCGGCGAGCAGGACCCCGGGGTACGTGGGGCAGTAGGCGAAGGCACGCGACGGACGGCCTCCGTTACCTGAGGGGCGCGCTCGCCGCTGCGGGGACCACCATTGCCGCGCGTCCGCGCTCTTCCTGCTGGCCGTGGCCGCGCTGCCGAGCGACTGACACTAACAACAAGTAAGTACTGTAACTCTCGCCGCCGCCGCCGCCGCCGCCGCGTCCGCCGCGCGCTCCCGCCCGCCGCCTGTCCGCCGCCCGCCCGGCCCACCAGACTGCGCGTTCCCCCAGCCCCGCGCGCCGCCCCGCCGCGCGTCCTCGCCCGCCTCTGGAGGGGCGAGCACGCGCGCGCGCACCGCCCTCTCCCAGAGCTCCCCTCAGTTTAGGGGGCGGAGTCTCCACGAGACCCCGCCTTCTAGCGTTCCAACAGGCGGAAGAAGAGACCTAGACACCTGATAGGCTGAGGGGCGGGCCCAAAGCGAGGGGGCAGGGCGATCAAGACCTAGGGCGCTTGTGAGGGAAAAATTCAGTTCCATTAAACACCAGAAGAAGAGTTGGCTCATTTGAATATCGGGTCTCCTTATGGCAGCCAGTCTCTGAGTACCGAATTGGTGTTTCCAAGTACTCTAATACAGTATTTAGTAATTATCAAATTAAATCCTACCCTTTGCGGGGTTTTGCCATAAAACAGAAAACTACATCTCCCAGGAGGCTCTGCGACGTGCTTTGCGTCATCACGTAGTCCTCCACCGCATCGGGACAAAATAGTCCCTTCGTTTTTCTGAAGGTGTTAGGAATAATATTTCACTTTTCTCCTCACCAGAGCCACTATAAGTGTTACCGTGATAATAGAAGTTACCTGTCTGGAGTTGGCTGAGCGATTTTGGTAAAGAAAAGCAAAGGCTATCAAGATAAAGTGCTGCGGAGTGATTCCTCTGGCGCTGTGAGACGTCGAGTGCGACCAGCGGCGGTGACTGAGAGGGGCTGAGGGCACTGAGCTCTGTCCAGGGCCTTGTGTTAGCCCCTGGCCTCGGGTTCCCCTGTCGTCTGCAGGTCAGTAGGCCGTGCGAGTTTGGGGGTGGCCACCATCGAGGTGTCCTTCGCCCTGTGACTAAAGATCACCCACTTTTATGGTTACTGGTTTGTCTCGGATAGAGGCCGACTGAATGGGGGCGCTTTACTTCCGGTTGGGGGAGGGGAGGGATGTCTCCTGGGGGAGGGGGAGCAAGCTCACTTCCTGTGGGGCAGGATGGTAATTTGGGGGTGTTCAACCCACTTCCCGTGCTGGGGAGGGCCTAAAAAGCTAGTGCTGGGTTCCCTCGCCAAAGGCTGCATCTCATACCTTGAGAGTGGTTTCGTGTCAGGAGTGAGATTATTCCACGAAGCTGTATCATCAACCTGCAGGCTGTTACGTGTTTGGTTTCTTCCCTAACAAAATTTTCCTATTACTTTCTTCAAAGAATACAAATGCTTTCTTCAAAGAATACAGAATCCCTTGTTAAAGTTAGTTACAAAAGAGCACACTTTTTTTTTTTGTATGACTCACGAATTGCCTCCCACCCCAAGTCGACCTTGATGGAGTGGGTAGTGTTCTCTGCCTTGACATGCGGCGAGAACGCTAGCTGCTGTTAAAGAACATGGCCTATTTCCTTGAGGACCAGTAGTTCACATAAATTATAAATTACGGGGCCTTTTCTTTTCTTTCCTTTTTCTTTTTTTTTTGTACCGGAGATTGAACTCACGACCTGGCGCTTGCCAGGCAGGCGCTTATGCCACTTAGCTAAACCCCCGGCCCTATGGGGCGTTTTCATCTTAGCAGAGAGCAAGTGTACGAAGTACTCAGATTTGGTGTTGCCTTAACTGAAGTAATTGGTATCCTGTATTCTTAGGCCTTTGGATTTGAGGCTACAGGTTTGACCTGAGAACAACTTCTTCAGCCGTAAAAATTCTTTCATGGGGCTGAGGTGTAACGTTTGTGAAAGTTGTATTTCTGTACATCTTTTCCCATTGTAGTTGAGTTAAATTTGGCAGTGGTTAAAAAAATCATTGCTGTCTATTCCTTGTGGTTTTAAAACATGGTGCAAGGATCATGAACTCAGCTCACATTTTAAGTTAAGGGGGAAATTGCTCACAAAGGACAAAAGATGAGTAAAAGAATTACTCCCAGTATTCTTTTATATAAGAAAAGATTTGTGAATTGGTAATAAACACTCAATTTTGATTCCTTGTGATTTGTCAAGTAACAGTATTTAGGCGTATGAGTACTGAAGAATCAGTCTTTTTAAAGCTCAACAATTGAGATCTCAACAATTTCAGTATATCTGTCATGTGAAGTAGAACTGCAGTGTCTTTCAAAAATTCTTAAAATAAGTGCCATGTATTTTTTCCTTGAGATTCTTACTTAATTCTAGCCTCAGAATTTGTAATTTGAATTCCAGTTCTTTTAAAAAAGCTATTTGGTAGCCGGGCGTGGTGGCGCACGCCTTTAATCCCAGCACTCGGGAGGCTGAGGTAGGCGGAGCGTTGTGAGTTCGAGGCCGGCTTGGGCTACAACGCAGCGCAAGGCCGACCTGAGCTACATTGTGCGACCCTGCCTCAAAAAACCAGGGCCGGGAGTTTGGCTCAGTGGCTTAAGCGCCTGCCCTGGCAGGCGCAAGGC
>RJWM01025521.1:0-29235 GCA_004363535.1 Dasyprocta punctata | reverse complement strand
ACTTGATCGTGATATACAATCTTTTTGATAATTTGCTATAGTCTGTTTGCCAGTATCTTATTGAGGATTTTTGCATCAATGTTCATTAGGGAGACTGGCCTATAATTCTCTTTCTTAGTTGGATCCTTCACTGGTTTTGGAATCAGAGTAATGCTTGCTTCCAGGAATGAATTTGGGAGTATTGCCTCCCTTTCAATTTCATTAAAGAGCTTGAGAAGTAGTGGTGTTAGGTCTCCACTAAACTTCTTGTAGAATTCAGCAGTGAATCCATCAGGGCTTGGGCTTTTCTTTATTGATAGGTTTTTAATTACATTTTTCATTTATTGATATTGGGTTATTTAAGATTTTTATATCTTCTTGATTCAATTTTGGTAATTCATATGTATCTAGAAATCTGTCCATTTCTTCTGTATTTTCTATCTTATTAGAATACAAGTTTTCAAAGTAGGTGTAGATAATTTTCTAGATTTCTACAGGGTCTATTGTGATTTCACCCTTTTCATTCCTTATTGCATGAATTTGAATCCTTTCTTTCCTTTTTTGATAAGGTTGGCCAACGGTTTGTCAATTTTATTTAATCTTTCAAAAAACAAATTCTTCGATTCATTGATTCTTTGTATTGTTTTTTTTAGTCTCCAGTGTGTTATTCTGCTCTGATCATTATAATTTCCTCCCTTGTATGAGCTTTTGGTTTAGCCTGCCCTTCTTCTTCTAAAAGTTGAGGTTCAACATAAAGTTGTTTATATGAGCTTGCTCTGTTTTCCTGATATGAGTATTTACTGATATAAATTTCCCTCTTAAGACTGCTTTCATTGTGTCCCACAAGTTCCAGTATGTTGTATTGTCTTTGTTGTTCAGCAGTAAAAACTGTCTAATTTCTTCCTTAATTTCATCTGTGACCCATTGATTGTTCAGTGGGGTGTTGGTTAATTTCCACGTGTTGATGAAGTTCTTGTAGTTTCCTTTGGCATGAATTTTCAATTTTATTGTACTGTAGTCTGACAGCATGTGTGGGATAATTTCAATTCCTTTACATTTACTTAAGTATGTTCTATGAGCCAGTATATGGTCTATTTTGGAGAATGTCCCATGTGAAGCTGAAAAGAATGTGTATTCTGATGTTGTAGGATGAAAGACTCTATAGATATCTATGAAGTCCATTTGCTCAAAAGTTTGATTTAGTTCTAATATTTCATTATTGATTTTTTTTGGTCTAGTTGATCTGTCTTTTTGTGACAGCAGGGTATTGAGGTCTCTCAATACAATTGTATTAAAGCTTATCTGATTTTTCACCTCCATTAATACTTGTTTTATATAACTGGGTGCACTAGTATTTGTTGCATTTATATTTATGATTGTTATCTCTTCCTCTTGGATTGTTCCCTTTACCATGATACAGTGACCTTCTTTGTCTCTCTTAATCAGTCTTGGTTTAAAATTGACTTTATCGGCAAATAGAATAGCAACCCCTGCTTTTTTTCTGAGTTCCTGTTGCATGGAGTATTGTTTTCCATCCTTTAAGTTTCAGTCTATGAGTTTCTTTTTTGAATTAAATGTGTTTCTTGTACACAGCATATTGTTGGATCTTGCTTCTTGATCCATTCTGCCAGTCTGTGTCTTTTGACACCACTAACATTAATGGTTAAAACTGATACATATTGACTTATCCTTGTCATATTGTTTCCTATTATTGGCTCCCCCCTTTTTTCTTTTTTCCTTCCCTCTAATTGTTCGCCTGTCCTGGTGGATTCCTTCTGCTGGGGCTCATGGAGCTGTAGTCCTTATTATCTCTTTCTAAAATGTCCTTCAAAACATTTTGGAGTGCTGGTTCAGTGGTCGTGTATTTCCTCAGATGTTCTTTGTCATGGAAGTATTTTATTTCTTTCTCTATTTTGAAAGATAGTTTTGTGGGATACATCAATCTGGATTGAAAGTTGTTTTTCTTTAGAACTTGGAGTACTTCACTTCAAGTGCTCCTTGACTGGAGAGTTCGTGCTGAGAAGTCAGCTGTGATTCTGATGGGCTTTCCTTTATAGGTGATTTGTTTCTTTTCCCTGACAGCTTCTAAAATTTTATTTTTGTGTTGAATTTCTGGAATCTTGACTATGATATGCCTGGAAGCATTTTTTTTTATCATTGCTAATTGAAGTTCTATATGCCTCACTTATTTGTATGTCAAATCCTTTTTCTCTACCAGGAAAGTTTTCTGTCATGATGTCTGTGAGGATGTTTTTAATGTCATTTGTGGTATCTTCTGCTTGTTCATTGACTCCAATTAATCTCAAATTATTCTTCTTTGTCTCATCAAGCAGCTGATGGATTGATTTCTCATGTTCCCTTGCTAGTTTTGAGAAATCTTTCCTTTCCTGATCACTAATGGCAAGCCTATCCTCAATATCTGAGATCCTGTCCATAGGCAACTAACAAGTATCACTCTAGGAATTAAACTAAAAAAGAAAAGAAATGGGGAGACACTTAAACAGGACACAGCCTCAGGCACCCAGTTCACCAAAGGCAAACCCAGGGGAAAATGAGGTTAGAAAATCTGAAAGCCCCTTATAAGGTCTCTCTGAAAGTGTTAACAAAGCACTTGAATGAGGCTCTGAAAAAAATGAAATTAGAAATAATCTCTCAAATAACCACAGAGATTACCAAAATATACACCATGCTTAGTGATATTAGATCAGACACAGATGAAAAAATGAGCTTAAGCAAATTATGGAAGCACAACATAGTAAACAATGGATTCCATAAAACAGATTCAAACTGATATTCAGGAGAACAAAAGCTCTACTGAAAATATTCAAAGCAGATTAGGCCAATGTAGATACCTTGACTGTACCCAAATTTTTGGTGTTACTTACAATGATGTTATGAACATTTTCATACACATATTCTTGTGAATTTTCTTCTTAATTTTACAGGAGCAGATTCTATGCACCAGTTTATTTAATTTTCATTGCATTCCTTTTTTAGGGTGCCTTCTTGTTTGGCAGACATGGGAAAGCAAATAATGTTTCCTGTATTTGTTTATAGCCAGAATGCTGGAATGGGTTGATCAGTCAGCTATACTCAGTGCAGAACTGAAGCGGAGAAATCTGTTTCACTTGTGTCTCTCAATAGAGGCCCCTCTGTTCTTGCTATGGCAGCTTTTCTATTTGGCATATGGTTTCTTTGTTGGGCCACAGACTGCAGCTACCTCCAGTGCCTCGGACAAGTGGCTTCCTGCTGTACCAGTTCAGTTTTGTGATATGGATTTTGGAGTCATTCCTGGAAGCTCATTCTGTAGTCTATTTCTTCCTTCAGCCTAATGCTTAAATAAGCCATTATTAGGCAATAATCAATTTTTTATGCTTGAACAATTTCAGCCTAAACTTAACTCTTACCAGTGGAACTCTGACAATGCAGTAAAAATAAAAGCCAGACGCTCTCAAGAAAACGTGAATACAAACCTGGTTTTCTGATTCATTTGTATTTGAAGGAATCAAGCATACAGTGGTATGCAATACCTAATAAACATGTGCTTCAATACCTAGAATGAAGTTTGTATTTTAATAACTATATCGCTAAAATAGTCTCTGAGACAATCCACTATGACAAGGATGAGGAATACAAGAAGCATGGGATGGACTGCATATTATTCACTGCACTAGATAAATGAGAAGTCATTTAAATAATTCACTGTATTTAAGTAATGAAAAGGCATATGCAAAGAACTAGAGAGTCTTTTCTGTTGCACTGAAAGTGTCTCTTATCTCTTTCAGTTCCAGAGCTGACATATTTCATGTCAGATGCAAAGTCTGGTCATGCTGTTTGCTGCATTAATCTAATTTACAATTTCCCCGTTCTATTATGTGAAAACTATGACATCAAATGGAAAATAGTGAGATCTCATGAGTTAGAGAATGGACATTTTTTGAAATGTGGATGAACATACATGTTCCAAATTTCCCAATCTCATCAAATCTCTCTTGTGAGCAGAAGCAAACCCTCTTCCATGTCTGCTAAAATTTTATTCCACTTTCCAAAGAATTTTAATGATCTCTAAAAACTGGCTGCTTCACAATGCATTGTCAGTTCCATGACATAGCCCACACATGCCACTACGATCTACTTTTTCCATCAGACTAATGACTATATAAGCCACTGTTAGCCAGTAATCAATCCTTTATGTGAGAACAACTTCAGCATAAACTTAACCCTTTCCTTAGGAACAAAATGGTCTGCAACTGACCCCGGAGGCTAATATGCACTGGGGAAACACAGGCAAGGACAATGCCTACTGCATGAGAAGAGGATTCAACCTCAAAATAATAATAGATTTGTTTGTTTGTTTCTTTGTTTTCAGCAATGTATGCAGACAGAAACTTGGAACTTGTTTTTGAGGACGTATTCTAAAAGCATTGAACCTACCTTGTTGAACAGAGGTCTGCCTTGACTCATGAGTTTATGAAACACATGATCTTTACTGAGAGTTTCATATACTTAGAAATCCTTGAAGAAATGGCAAGTGGGATAAAAAGACATTTTGATGGCAATACCTGAAGTCCTTACATAAATCATCTTCCAAACCTTTCTGAAAGGGACCTGCAAATATTGAGGGACTTGACTATACCTTTGGGAAAGGGAAATAACTAGGAGTTTTGGAGCTTACTGGTTTTGAGCTGCTGATAGTCCTTAGGGATTATCAGAATACCCACTGATTAGCTTGGGGAGAGCATAACACAGACTACCACTGTGGTGCATCAGTGATGGGAATTTGTGCCCACAAATTCAAGTGATAAAAAGTGTTGGCTTGGTTAGTTTTTCATAGAGGACCAAGTAGGTCTAGGATACTATTGTTATTTCTTAATTTCTAGGATATATTGTTGGATTAGACATATGTGACAAACTCCAGGCTTCCCTCATTTGCATCTTGATCTACAGAGTAAAAATTATTTTTTCATGGACAGAACTCAGTGAAAGACTCTAAAGTTACTTTTGTTAATTAATCAAAAAATGCTCTTACCCAGATAAATAACCCAAATTGATGCTGAAGGATTGTTCTTCTCACGTCCACATTTAATTTAATTTGTGCAGAATACATACAGATCCTGAAAAAATACAGTAGATTGTAAACTTAATCATGTAGTGATTATAATTACATCTGCTGTTTTGGATAAGGTCTCCAACAAAACAGCAATACAGTTTCTGGAACTTGTATGCAATTATTAAATCTAGTAGGGCATTTATTCTACCATTTCTTTCTGTTCTAATAAATAGCAATACTAGAAGCATGCTTCTTTTTTTTAAAACAGCATGTCTTTACTATCGTCCTCAAGGGTATACACTTCTCACACTTCAGTCATTTGTTTTGCAAGATACTGTTAAACTCGATATCCCAAAGGCTGAGGCAGGTTGAGGCTTGCCATGAATTTAAGGCCAGCCTGATTTACATAGTGAGAAACTGTCTCAACAAACAAATACTCTTAGACTGTCTGTGTTGCTGTAGAGGAAGTTTTATCATTTTACCTTGATGATACACTGTTTCCCATGGTTCCTGAAATATCTTCAGTGAATCACAGTGATTTATTGGGTCTGTCTAAAGGAAAAATAATAATAGTAAAAGTTCATAGAGTTTTGGAGCAGAGATATGCCTTATTTGTCAAAAAAACAATTTTCTTTTTGAGAAACAGATTCTGTTTTGGTACAAACTAGAACCTCTTATCAAGTACTATGTGAACTGAACTAATAATCATCACAAAATACAAATTATTTAACCAACAGTGCTTTAAATCTGAGTGTATCCACCAGAGTGCTACCAAAAACCAAGGTAGGCTGTGAGCTGGGTTTAAGACACAACATGATCTCATACTTTCAGAGAGTGGATTTTATTTCCATTTTACCATCAACCTCTACATATAGCCTGATGGAGTTCCACATGACCATCCATGTGGATAAGGAACAACAATTTGAACATGTGTTTTTGATGCTTTCACTTATTACCCAAAAGTGAACAGTTGCAGCATTTCAGTCCCAGATAGGAGATGAATCTGAAGGACACTAAAGCAAAGGAACTGCATCCTCTCATCCAGCCTCAATTTTAAGAAGTGCATTGGATTCACTTTTGTGCCAGCAGGTAGCACCACTAAGAGACTTGAGTCCACACTGATTGAGTGGTTGTGGATAAGGTTTTGATGGCAAGAATGATTGGAAGGTTCACTACAAGGTGACTTGTAGAAAAGCATTATGTGAAGAAATCTCTAAGAATGGGTTTAGACTGCAAGAACATTTGTATTCTGTGTTAATGTTACCATCTGCAGAGAGCAAAAACCTGTGAAGGCACAGAGGATCTAAATAACACTGTCAGTCATTTGACCTTAATAATATATGTAGAACACTACACTTGATAATTACAAAACACATGTTCTTTGTAAGTGCACATAGTGTATTTTATTCGAGGAAAACCATACCCAAGGCCATTAAATGGTCTCAATAAAATTTCTAGAAACTTGAATGTATTCAGAGTATGTTTTTCTAACCACTTTGGAAATAGAATAAATCTCAATAAAATTAAAATATCTAATAAAACTTTCAATAATTGGAAGTCAAACAGCACATTTCTAAAGTTATGACTCAAAGAAGAGATTATGAAGGAAGTTAGTATTTTGAATGTAAGGTAGTAAGTATAATAATTCAGCTTTGAGGATGCAACAATAACAGGGCCTAGAAGAAAATTTATGTCTTTGAAGATTTATCTTAGGGATTTTTAAAAGGCATAAAAATCTATAATATAAGCTTTCACCTTAAAAAACTAGGAAGAGTAAATTGTAGCACTTGAAGAAATAATTGAAATAGTAAATGAATGAAAAAAAGTGTTTGAATACCAAATCTGGTTCTTTGAAAAGTTTAGGAGGGATGGAAAACCTCAGAGCTGGTGAAGATGAGAGTATTCAACGTGGCTGACTAGAGGAGGAATCATGTCATTGAAGCTCAGAAAAGATACACTGAGAAGGAAGGTATTTGGAAGGTGGTTGAGGGGTTTTCAGACTGAAATGAAAAATTGTAAGGAAAGCTAATAAATCAATCAAGTCAAACAGATAATTTTTAAAAAAGGGGGAAGTTGCATTGCTGTGACAGGTTAGCTGGCTGGATTTTCCACTGGGAAGCAGATGTTTTGATAGTGAGGCAGTAAGTCTAAGGGACCAATCTACTGTAACAGAGACCATATTTCACATAAAATAAAAGATCCAGTTAAAAAATGGGCAAGTGAAACAAACAGACACTTCTCAGAGAAAGAAATGTAAATGAGCAAGTACAGGAAAAAATGTTAAACATCTCTGGTTATTAAAGAAATTCAAATTAAAGCAATACTAAGAATTCATCTTTCCCTTATTTCTCTGTCAGTGCCTTTGTTTGTGTACAGGAATGCTATTGATTTTTGAATGTTCACCTTGTATCCAGCTACATTACTGAATTTGGTTATTACTTCTAGAATTCTTCTAATGGGTTTTTGGGGGTCCTCTATGTAGAGTATCATATTGTCTGCAAATAATGATAATTTCACTTCTTCCTTTCCTATCCTTATTCCCTCTGTTTCTTTCTCTTGTCTAATTGCTCTGGCTAGTATTTCCAGAACTCTGTTGAATAGGAGTGGTGATAATGGACATCCTTGTCTTGTTCCTGATTTTAGGTTGAGAGTTTTCAGTTTTTGTCCATTTAGTAAGATGTTGGCTGTTGGTTTATGATACATGACTTTTATCAGGTTGAGGTAGAGACCATCTACTCGGATTTTCTGTAGGGTCTTTATCATGAATGGGTGTGGATTTTGTCAAAAGCTTTCACTATAACATCCAAAAAAATGAAATACTTAGGAATCAATCTAATGAAGGAAATAAAAGATCTATACAGTGAAAATTACATTACTCTAAAGAAGGAAATCAAAGATTTCAGAAAACAGAAAGATATTCCCTGTTCATGGATAGGAAGAGCAAACATCGTGAAAATGGCCATTCTCCCAAAATTATTATATAGATTTAATGCAGTTCCAATCAAAATACCACTTGCCTCCTCACAGAGCTAGAGAAAGCATTCCTGAAATTCATCTGGAACCAGAAAAGACCTAGAATAGCAAAGGCAATTCTGGGCAACAAAGGTAAGGCAAAAGGCATCACAATCCCCAACTTGAACCTACACTACAAAGCTACTGTGATAAAATCAGCATGGTACTAGAATCAAAACAGACCTGAACATCAATGGAATAGATTGGAAGATACAGCCACAACTACAAACACACTTAGCCACCTCATCTTTGACAAAGGGGCCAAACATGTACATTGGAAGAAAGATAGCCTTTTTAACAAATGGAAAAACGGGCTTTCTACATGCTATAAACTAAAACTAGATCCATGTCTATTACCATGCACTAAAATAAAGTCAAAATGGATCAGAGATCTGAATATTAAAACAGAGACCCCAAACTTACTAGAAGACAGAGAAGGTAAAAGTCTTGATGACATAGGAGAAGGCAGAGTTCATGAACAAAAATCAAATTGCACAGGAAACACTTCCCAGAATCAACAACTGGGATCTTATCTTACTAAAAAGTTTTTGCATGTCAAAGGAAATCTCCAACAGAGTGAAAAGAAAACCCATGAACTGGGAAAATATCTTAGCCAATTGTCCATCAGACAAAGGACTTCTATCTAAAAGAAGTAAAAGAAGTAAAAGAAATCAGGCCCCTAAAATTCAAGGACCCAATCCAAAAATGGGCATCTGAGATGGATACACACTTCTCAGAGAAAGGAATACAAATGGTAAATAAATATATGAAAAAATGTTCAACATCAATGATCATTTGGGAAATGCAAATTAAGATTCCATCTCACTCCAGAAAGAATGGCCAAGATTCAAAAATCAACCAACAGCAAATGCTGGAGGGACTGTGGGGAAAGAGGAACTCTTCTCCACTGTTGGTGGGAGTGTAGGCTGGTGCAACCACTATGGAAGTCAGTGTGGAGATTTCTCAAGAAGCTAGGATTAGAGATCCCATTCAACCCAGCTATCCCACTTCTGGGCATTTTCCCAGAAGAACTGAAAACATCATACCACAGTGATATCTGTGCACCCATGTTTATAGCAACCCAATTTGTAATAGCCAGATCTTGGAAACAACCCAAGTGCCCATCAATCAAAGAATCAATAAAAAAGATGTGGCATTTTTATACAGTGGAGTACTACTCAGCTATTAAGAAAGATTGCATTGAGACTTTTATAAGTAAATGGACACGACTTGGGACCATACTCGTAAGTGAGATAAATCAAACCCACATGTATAAATACCGTATTGTGTCCCTAGTGTAAGAAACTGAAAAAGTATATGATCTAAAATCTATAATAAATACTATGTAAGGGTAAAAAACTGCTTGAAGAGCAAAAGTAATTGGGAAGGGAAAAGGGGGAAAGAGGGAAGGGAAAAGGAAAAGATACAAATGTGTATATATGTATATGTAAGATAACTAAAACAAACATACTGCTGAATGTATTAGTTTTTTAGAAAGAACAGTTAATACTCATATGATTAGATCAATTTTACATGTCTATATCTGTTAAACAACCATTTTGAAGATAAGGATATGCAATACTGCAACCATTGTCAAGTTTCTATCATTCTGTTTTGTAAACGTGAAATGTTACTGCTGTGCATTTACTCTAGTCATTTGTTTTTCTCTTTTGCTTTTTGTCTTTCTTGTATGTGTCTTTTTTCTTTTTCTTAAATAAAAAATATAAGAATTCATCTTACACTGAAAGAAATGGTAATGATTAAGAAGTAAAAAAAATTGCTGGTTTAACTGCTGTGAAACAGGAACCCTTCTATATTGTCAGTGGGAATGTTTTAACAACAATTATGGAAATCAGTATAGAGATTTCTCAAATAATTAAAATTAGAAATTCCATATATCCCTACTATCCCCTTTCTATCCCCCAAAGAACTAAGACATATTATGACAGTGATACATAAAAGCCAGTATTTATAGAAGCACAATTCATAATAGTGAAATCTTGAAAGCAACCTGTATACTCATCAACAGATGATTGGATAAAATGTAGTATCAATGTGCAGTGGAATACAGTGCTACTCAGGTATAAAGAAGGACAAACTTGAGACATTTGTAGGAAAATGGATGTACCTGGAAAATATAATGGTGAGTGAAATAAATCAGACATACAGTATTAAATACCATGTAGTGTCTCTCATTTGAGTAAGGCAATGTATAAAGTACAATGAAAGATGCTATCAATAGATGGAGACAAGGGGATGGTTGTCTTCCTAGTGGGAAAGGGTCCAGGAAGTGGGGATGAGGGAAGAGGAAGAAGGGAAGGGGGAAGTAAGTAGGATAAAGGTATGCCATGTACAGGAACCTGATTACACCAATGAAAGAGAACATTATATGTCATAAAAGTGAGCTAAGATTAATAATATCATCAGAATGAAATAGTGAAAGGGGATTTAGAGGAGGAGGGAGAGAGGGAGGTCAGTGGGAAGGAGAAGGGAGAGTAAAAATAGAGCAAGTTGTATTGTGTACATATACCTATTCCCCAAGATGATTTTAAACTGCATGTACTGCAATCATGCGCTAATGCAAAAAGTTCAGCAAAATTGTCAATATATATATTTCCTAGGCATAAACATGCTTATTTTTCCATTTTACTTAGTGTTTCCTTAATATATTCAAAATAAGTTTTAAGATTTTTAAAAATGTACTTAATAATATTTATTTATAAATATGTTTTTCTTATTGCTGGTACATGTAAATGTAATTAATTTTTAGTATATGATCTTAAAGGCAGCTGCTCTGGATCACTTCTTTATTCTGAGAATTTTGGATGGATTTTTTTTAGGAGGAGAAGTTGTTCATGGCCATCAACATTACTCAGTGTGTACTGCATGAACCAGTGCCATTTACAGAACAGTTCTTTATTAGTTTGAAAGATAAATTGAGGTCCGAGTTTAAGAATGTGTTTAGCGAGTTGATAGAGCAAATATCTGTCTGTTGACTCTAATAATAAGATTATGGTTTATATCTTGTGCATATTTTTATTTTCTTTCTGTATTAATTTGTTTTTATTGCTTTTTTCCCCCCAATGTATCAGTCTGCGACATATTGGAAAGAAAACTGGCTTTCATGGATAACTTGAGAAACTAATGAGTAGATAATATCTTCTACAAATAATGAGGGTTCTGTTTCTTACTTTTCATGTGTGTGTAACACTTAATAGCCTGAGATTGGTCTTCTGCACACTGTTAAATTCAAGTAATGGGTCAGGGATTTAGCGCAGCAGCACAAGTGCCTGCCTGGCAAGCAAGAGATCATGAGTTCAATTCCTGGTATAAAACAAACAAACAAACAAAAAACCAAAAACAAACAAACAACAGCAAAAAACGAAACAAAAAACAAATCAAGCAGTGCAGATGGCATGATTTTTATTTTTCAACACTATTGTATGTTTTTCTGTAATTCGTAGTAAAGTTACTAATTTTGCTTCAACTCTTAGTTTTCTAAAAGATCTTTCTGTATATTATAAATATTGAAATGTCAACAAATGCATGCTACTATACAAGTGGTTGCATGGTTTCTTGTATTTGTGAAGATTTCTTGTTAGCATGTGGAATTATATTTATATACTTTCTCAGAATGATTTCACCTCCTATTGTAGGAGTTGGTCTACTTTTTACATAGTACTAAATTTTCATGACTAAAATTTTGTTTAGGAGAGAGACTGGTTTATCATTTTCTTTTTTATGCTTTCTTTTTTTCATAAATGCATCAAGAACTATTTAGCACTACCTGTGATGGTCAGTGTTCCAGATAGTATATATGCAGCAAATGAACAAAGAGACAAAGAGCTTATGGAACACACAATTTAGTTGTAGAAGACAATCAAGAATAGGAGAAAAATATGGTGCTTAAGGGAAAAATAAAACATTGATGTGGGATATGGAATGTAGGCATTGATTTGCAATTTTAGAGAAGGATGTCCTCACTGAGAAGAAAACAATAAAAGTCTGAAGAAGTTAAGGAGAAGAATATACGTATTGTGCAAATTCAAAAGTCTTGAGGCGAGGTATAATAGCACAGTAGAGATAAATTAGTTGAGAATGATATTGGGAGACAGGAGTTGGTGGCGAGCAGACAGTACTGTGCTTGGTAAAGCTACAGTAAAGGCATTACCCCAGTGGCCCAAACATCATGGTGTCATCTCTGTGGGGAGGCTCCCTGGCTGAGTCACAACATGACAGGTGGGAAAAGAAAGTCAGATGGTGACAGAAGAAGTCAGAGAGCAGAGAGGAGCTAATCTTTCTTTTTGTAAACAACTCTTTCAGAGAGAACTTACCAGGTTCTGCGAGAACTACATTAATTCCTTCTGAAGGTGATATTGCCCATGGTCCAACAACCTCCTCACCTCTTAAAAAACTTGCCACTTCTTAACACCACCATATTGGAACCAAGCTTCCAACACATTAACCTTTAGAGGAAAAATCACATTCTAATCATAGGGGAGTGACTTCTAGGTCTTTATGTTCTGGCCAAGAAAACAGAGGATATCATTAACTAAGTAGGAGAAAGAGTTTGGGGAGAGATGTTCAATAGATTGGATATACAGTTCTTTTTTATTTTGATGGGGATTAGACATATATCACAGAATAAATTGAGAAACTGAGTAGTATTGCTCATTTTATCATGTTTTGAAAAATTTGCATTTGATTAAATTAAGAAGGTTTTGAACATGAGAAGAACTTGCCTGTAAAATGTGGTGTTTACATAATGAGAAAATGTCTAACTAGTGATTCGGTATCTTAAATGATTATAGAACTGCTTGAATCTGAATAAGATAAGCTAATAAATGTCAATAAACAACACTTAAATTGCAAGGACTCGATCTAAAGTTCTATTTCCCTTTCCTGCTACAAGTCGAATGCAGAGTGGCAGGGTTTTCTGCTCATCCAAGTTATTTAGGGTCTTGTTATATACTTTTAAAATTGCTGGACACAAAATGAGAAAATATAAAGCTGAACATTATTAGTTAAATGCTTTAATCTGAAAGCTATGTCACTTCTGCCTGAGTTTATAGGTGTATTCTTTCATGGGGCCATGCCTATCTTCAAGGAGTGAAAATTGTACTCCTCTATGCAGAAGTAGAGAAGCCAATATTGGTGAACACTGACCACAATAAGGTGTTTTCTGAAACTTCTAAGTTTATGATTGCAAAGAGAATCATATAACATTTATTTATGATATTTCCTTATTACTATTTTAATTTTTACCGTATTTGAATTTTTCTTCTTTGGTAATTTCTCATGCTCTTTATTTATACTTTTATTCTTTTTGTCACTATCAAAAATTGCAGTAAGGTGGGATTGTTTATTTTAGCTATTAAAAAACCAATTCTAGTAGATGGCCCAGGAAGCTTCCTCCCACCAGCTCAGCAACTCTCTTCTCTTTCATTTCACGCTTCTTCATGTACTTGTCCCAATGGCAACTGTGCATGGCTCTTTCACAGCTTCACCAGGAAGACATCCACCCCCCTTCTCAACACTACTCTAGCAAACATCTGCTCTGATCACCCTCCATTTAGTCATAACTAAGGGAGCTACCTGTAAGCCTCACCTTGAAAATACATAGTGAGCTTCTGCCAGCCAGAATTTGGTCATTCCCGCAAGCCTACTTACCAAGTGCCTACTACAGCTGGGCTTTCGGGGGTTAGGGATATAGCTGAGAACTAGATAGATAGGACCACAGGATCACACCTACTCCTGGGCTATGTCACCCTGACAATTTTCTTCTGGCTGATTTCCTTCTAGTATATTTAGAAACAAAGGAGCTGCATCACTCCCTTCCCTTCATTCAACTATAAACACCACACCACCCTAATGATTACCCATTCTTCCATAATTCTAAAACAGGAAAATTGTGTGAGCCACTCCCCTTTTCTTCCTTCAACCATAAAACAAACACCACCCTAATTATTATCTAGGGTTAAATTTAAGAGGTCCCACTGATATAAGGCAATGAAACTCCCAGCCTACTAGATGTCCAGTACGAGTTCATGCTGTCTAAAACTGAAGAATGAATTTTAGGAACAATGGAGGTTAAGAGCAGAATACATTTATTGAGAGAAAGAAAGCTTCTGTCTGAGAGAGACAGAAGGGGTCCCAAGTGGGTTGCCAAAGATTGTCATTTCTAGGGACTTTTATAGAGTAAAACCAGTAGTTGAGACAGGTCCAAGGTGGGGAAAAATGGGAACTCACATACTGGGCATGAGGTGGGACAGGACTGTGGCCAACCAATAAGGTTAATTGCTCAGGTAAAATTGATTATATCAGGAACAAATGGGGAAGCAAGTCATGTAGCAAGCGGACATGCTTAACAGCAGTGACTCTTCCGTAGGGAGTTGGGATGGTGACTCTTGACATCCTCAGGGTGATAGAGAACTATTTAGACTATCAATCCTTAGGATGTGGGTGTATTTGTTTTGCCTTTTGTCTTGAGATCTGGCCCACAATGGGAAGTGTTTGTCTCCTCCAAGGTTGCAAGTTATCTGAACTTCTACACTGGCTCCTTCGAGAGCTCAGCCCTGTCTCACTGCCTATAGTACTTCTAACTAACTCAGCTGCCTGTAACAACACAGATTGCTGACATCAGAGAGACAGTGGGAGGCACCTTGGATCAGTGGTATCTGACATTATAAATACTGGAAGCCTAAATTATCAAATCCCTTTTTTTCTCCTTTCACCCTTAAGTCCCTTTTTCCTTTTACCCTGCTTTTCCTGTTACCCTTCTCCCTGTTCCTGCTACCATGAGCTTCAGTAAACATAGCTACTTACTACATACTAAGAGGCATATGGTAGGCATTTCTTCTCTTTTCGTAACAAGAACCTGGACTGTTTTGGGCCCACTCACCAGTAACACTTCCTTTTGCACTCCCTTCCTTGTTATATGTTTTTCAGAAATTTCCCAGAGAGCACTTAAAAGCAGTAACTTTAAAAACCTTGCCAGAAATCTTCTACTGGTTTTCAGTTACATTCAGAATAGAACCCATATTTCTATTCATGATATATAAGCCTCTGCACTCATTCCAAGGATTTTTGCCAACTCTCCACTTTCATCTCTTTTCTGTCTGTCCTATCAGCCTCTAAATCTGTTGCTGCCACAGCATCTCAGCAGGTTATACCTCCCTGGGTGCTCTGCCTCAAGGGGGGTCTCTTTCTGATTACTGTGTGATTACTGTGTCTGACACCCCTGTCTGTCACTCTGTTTTAGTTTACTTAGTAACAATTATTATTGCCTTAAATTACATTTTATCACTGAAATTACAAATGCTTTGGTTTACTTGTTTTCATCAGCTTCCTCTAAAATTCAGATTTCCATGGAGGCAGAGACTTGATTGTCTTATTTGCTCTACCTACGTCTAGTGCCCTAGACAGTGACTGACATCCACAAGGAACACAACCTAAAAAAACTAATTCTATTACTAAGTGATTAAGAAACAATTAAAAAAGAAACTATATGAATAGTTACATGAATAAACATGAATATAGTTACATTAATATAATGTTAATTATATTTCCACATCTCTTACCCAGACAACCATTAATTGGTAAAGTTTTTGTTTCATGTATTATAATGCGGTACTAAAAACAAAAGGCCTTGTGTACTTCTAAATGTTATACGATTAAAAGCAGCAATATATATCCATCACCAGATGAATGGATAAAGAAAAAGTGGCATTTACATACAAGTGTGTACTACTCTGCCATAAAGAAGGTTAAATTTAAGTCATTTGTAAAAATATAGATGCACCTTGAGACCATAGTATTAAATGAAATAAATCAGACACACATCCTTAAATATCACATGGTTTCTCTTACATGAGAAATCCAGAGTAAAAATGTAGAGCACAATAAAAGATAGAGAATGAGATCTTTCTCAAAGGGGAAACGGATCAAAAGATGGAGGGAGGAGGAGGAGAGGGGAAGGGGATGAAAAAAGAATGAATATGTTTTATGCTCATGTCCCAACTCCCCAAAAGGAATGTAAATATGTACTGCAAACATATACTAATAAAAATAGAGAAAAATTAAGCAATAATCATATATGGGCATAATATAGCAATCTAGTGTTAAAATGAAATTGGAAATTAACTTAGAAAATACACTTTAACCAGACGACATCAAGCATGATCCTAAATATCTATGTATCTGCACAATGGGTTTCGTGTTAAAATTGCATTGCCAGCTAATTATATTTTAACTAGTCAGTTGAATTTTTTCCTGGGGTCATGTGCAGCCATGAGCAAGCAAAGGCAGAGATGAGAAAATTGGAGAATTGTTACTTTCCTTAATAATGATATTAGGATTGATTTTCTCAATCTTGATGCTACTCACCTATTTAGAGGAAGCAGAATGTTCATTTCTCACGTTCACTTGCCACTAGCTGTGCACTACTAAGATGTAGAATGTGGATTGAGAGAGAGGCTATATTATAGTACGTGCTTACAAGAAGTTCAGCTGGATATATGAGTGTTTACAGGGCAAGCTGTAGTTCACCAACTTGGTTGTACAAGAGCCATTTATTGAGGCAGCTGAAAGGGCAGAAGAGTCAGTAGTTTTCTGACTTGTGGGGTGCCATTTACAGTGGACTGAAATAGCAGGAACTATAGCAGGCCCTGACTTCTGCTCTTCCGATCTTTCATGTAAGCAAACAGTCCTCTGTGGTGAACATTTTCTGCTTGTGAAAACTCCAGCTAATTCTGCTTTCTGTGTTGACCCTTGACAGATATAGTTGGGTGTCAAAAGTAATTATAGGAAACATGTCTTCAAAGATACATTATCTTATTGCTTATACAGCCCAGTCCAGTTAAAGAAGTGATGATCTTAGAGTTTTGAAAAAAAAAGAAAAAGACAGTCATACGGTATCAAGTGTTACTTAAATTATTATCCGTAGCCACCTGGAATAGGGCAAATTTAAAGGTTATTCTGTTTTAATAGAAGCAAAGAATACACAAAACTATAGATTCTGCTGGATTTTGCTGACAGCACTTAAGGCATGCTGAGAGTTTCATGACTGCTAACTACAATCCTGTCTTCTATATATGAGATTTTGACCTCACTTTGACTCATTCTTCTGTGTATACTTTCAATGAAATTTTTAGTCTCCTGGCTATCTGTTTGAATCTGTTTTATGGATCCCATTTGTTTCCTATGTTCTACAGTCATACTTTCCATCATTTTCCTAAGTGCCTCTATTTTTTTTATCTGTATCTGTTGTATAGCCACTAAGCATGTCTTTCATTAAGGTCACAATCTCTGTAGTTGTCTATAAAATTATTTCTGATTTGATTTTTCTGGAGTTTCTTTCATCTGCTTAATTATTTCTGCTGTTACCACTTTAGAGAGTCCAGGTGGTGGCTTTCAAGTTGTTCCAACACTTTACCTCCTGGGTTTGTCAAGCTGGTGATCTGAAGTTGCATCTTCTTTAAATCTTCTCTCTCTTTCTTTAGCTTAATTCCTGAGTTGATGCTTGTAAATTGCCTATGGTGAAAAACTTTATTGCTAGTATTTAGAACCTTTAGAAAATGACTATTTCTCAGAGATGGCTTTAGGGTGTAGCTGGCTTTTGTGTTTTGAGACTGTTGCAAGATCCTACTTCTTCAATTTATCAAAGATGATAAATTTCTGCCTACTTGGCCCAGCTCCTGGTTCTTTGTCACTATCCTGTAGTATATTTTTATGACCTTTAAACAATCTCAGTCTTGGTATACAAGGAAGAACAATTGGCTAGAATAATTGTGTCCCTTTAGTTAAAATGATACAATCAGCAATAACAATAGCATCAAACACAGCCTAGAAAAAGACAAACTGAGGTAAATATTTGCCACCTTTCACCATGTGAAATAGATTTGTGGTTATATAAAAAAATCTGAAATGAACCAGAAAATTGTATGCAGTACATAAGCCCTCAATATGGAAATTTTATCCTCAGGGGAGAAAATTTAAAGGGTTTGGGGGGGGAGGGAATAGAAGAATAGAAATAAAGGAAGAGATTTGAAGCAATGCTGGGGGGCAAAGGAAGGTCATACAAATTTTGGGAAACTGATACAGAAAGCAAGAGGGAAAAAGAGAAGGAAGAAATAAAAACAAGAACAGAACAGAACAACACCCAAAATACTAGAAACCATGCTCATATTCATATAAAAACAAGAATAAACAATGAGAATAAAAACAAACAAATGAACAGGAGAGAAAGATAACAAAGATAAAAAGAAAATAAAGAATGTACACTTCATGGTGTGTCTCTGCTGTCACTGGTAGACATTGTTGGCAGACAGAGTCCAGATTTGTGTCAATCAATCCTAACAAGCCAGCAGCAGCTCCACAGTGGGGTAGAGGATGATCCCAGGGTGCCTGCACCTCCATTTCCACTGAAGTTCAGGGTGGCCTTAGGTTGCAAGACTGGAACCAGACTCACCCAGCCCATTGCAGTCCCCGTATCCACTGCAGGCTTGAACTCAACTGAGAGCCACTAGGTGGAGCTAGCAGCTGCACCAAGTCCCAAACTCAGTTGGCCTGTCTCCACGATAGGCCCTGGCCAATCACCGTCTCTTGTGGGAGGTTAGAAAGGTGTAACTTATCAGCCACTGCAGTCCACTGCATTCACTACTCTACTCCACCGGTGCACGTCCCCATGGAGGCCTCTGGGGTTGGCGGCAGTCACCATGCACATGCAGTTTCAAGCTACCCTTCCCAGGCAGTGAGTCCAGGCTTATGGAGAAAGTGCTGCCAGTCTCCTCCTTCTTCTTTTTTGAAGTTTCTCTCCTTTCTCCTTATGGGCTTAAATTCTCCCTTCAGCTCCTTCCTGAGTGCCTGGGACTCACATCCCTCCTTCTTCTCTTCCTCACTTTGCTATATTCCACTGTTTGAACACCAAATCTTGGAGAGACTCTCTCTCTGCTGCTCACCACTCTTCAATCTTCCCAGAAGTCTCCAGCCTGAGAGTTTAACAATCCTGGTTGATAATACTGTCAGAGGATAAATGTATTAGTCAGCTTTTGAATGCTGTGACAAAATACCTGAGAAAACCAACTTAAAGAAGGAAATATCTGTTTGGGCCCATGGTTTTCATCACAGTGGGCCTGACTGGGGAGGGGGGGCAGAATGTCACTGTAGAAAAGCATTATGGAGTAAAGTTACTCACCTCATGGCAGCCAAAAACGTGGAAATAAAGGGATAGAGCCAGTGAGAAAGGATTTGGGGACCAGATATAGTCCCCAAGGGCATGGTCTCATGATCCACGCCTTCCAGTTAGAGCCCACCTTCTGACTCCATTATCTCTCAATAATACCATCATATTATGTCCTTTTCCATGGTTGAATTTGCTGGTGAAGTTAGATGCCTCATGATCCAGTCACATATTTAGAGCCCAGCTCTGAATATTGCTGCATTGGGAATCAAATCCTCAATATATGAATCTTTTGGGGACACTTTATAATTGTCCTTTGTAAGTCTAGGGATGTTATAACCAAAACTGAGACAAAAGTCAATTTGAGAAATGCTAAATTATAGTTATGAGGACTATCATGTGAGAATTTGAAGACTGATAGAAGAGAGGGAATAAAATATTTACCATGGAGATATTTGGGTAGATTAGGGTGATTCCAGAATCCTGAACTGTTACACCCCAACAAAACCTATATTGCCAAGGAATTGTATCCATAGAACATCTGTTTGCTTTCCTGTAGCTGGGACAAAATAGATGACCCTTGCAATTTAAGGGAGGAGAGGTTTATTTTGTCTATAGTTTAAGAAGTTTCAGTCCATGTTAGGCTGGCTCCAAGGCAGAAACATCATGCAGGAAGAGCATGGTGGGGAAAATCTGCTGAGTATGTAGCACACAGGAAGCAGAGAGCAGAAGAAGAGCGCAAAAAGAAGTGTCTATGGATCAGATAAAGTCCCGAGGTCATGCCCCCATGACCCGCCTGTACACACCCGGAAGTGCAGTTTGATAACTGTCTAGTATCTCTCAAGTCAGTTCCGTGGACAATCAAGAGCAACTATCATAGCACCTAACAAAGGGGCAGGTTGCTTCAACAGAGTAAAGAGTCATGATGGCAACATACAGCAGCAGCATGAAAGAGAACACTGAGTAGTTGGAAGCACAGGTTTTTGTAACTTTATCCCGGAAGTAACATATCATATCTATTGGTACATTCTATTTGTTAGAAGTAAGTCACTAGATACAGCCCACTTTTAAGGAAAGAGAAAGTCACAAAGGTGAGAATCTCAAGAGCTTGAAACCAATGAAACCATGCTAGAAGGTGTATATTGCAAGAGAATATAGAAAATTGACAAAATTTCTCACAACAAATTATAACATTTTATGTGAAATGCAAAAGCATGTAAAAATATACTACTCATCACCAAGGCTTATTAATTTAGTAAAAGTATGAAGGAAGATATAACACTAGTTTTGAGGAGAAAAATAGGTGATGCTAAGGTAAAAGGTACAAACAAGCTTTAACTCTCCATATAGATTTTAACAACAGCTCCAACTATATTTGCCACATTCTATTTGCTTACCTGTGAAGTGAATAGATGTAGCACTATCTTATTCTTTGTACGTCTATGCGTATTTGTTTCATATAAAAATTTAAAAAAGAAATAGAATTCCCTGTTCCCCTATCCTACATGTTCAAGTTTGGGACCACCAAGGCCTGTTGAAATGTAAAATAACCAGTTTTTTGTGATAGTTTTCTGAGAGATGATTTAAAAGTCACAAAAGTGAGGTCCAAAAGTCTTTTAATTCAGGGGAAATATGAAGCACAAGACTATAGTCATAAGTCATTGTGACCTAGTATGTCAAGTTTTTGTGGACTCCTTGTCATTACAAAACTAATAAATAACTTCATTACAAACTTTCCCCTCTTGCCAACATTGGTACAACATAAATGATCAACCATAAATCAACACCCTGTAGTGTTCTTGTCAACCCGTGCAATTGTAACAGTTGGTTTGTGGTAGCATCCTTAATTGTTTTTTTGATCTATTAAAAATCCAGGCCCCTTGAAAGCCATATGAGAAACACTTCTTCTGAACTGTTAAAATTCACATTTTTCCCCAGATGACTATACTCACTCTGGGTTGAATAAACTATATTTTTACATTCAGTGTGCCTCATTTTTCCTTTTAGGTTGATGCTTCCTTTCCCTTTTCTCCTCTCCCATGCTTTCTTGGCTTCAATCCACATGGATATTGTTAGAAGCAAAGCAGCAAAAATCAGTTTATAGAATTTGCAAGAATTTTTGACTTTCCAAGTTAGGCTTGTGAATTTGGCCCAAGAACATTTTTAATGGCCTGAGTACCATGCTCCCAACAGAATCTTCTTTAAGATCTGTTAGCCAACTAATACTTTATGTCTTAATATGTATGAATGCAATGGGTTCAAATATCAGTGAGTATAAAGTCAAAGAGCATAATCAGAAGACAACAGAGAGGAAAAGTTTTGATTATTTGCAGTAAAAATGAAATAAGTGTAGTTACTTTGAAAGCTGTGCTCTCACCCACAAAGGCCTGGTGATTTTATTGGGAAACTTACATGTAAGAAAGCACAGATAAAGACTGGGCATATTTCTGAGCATGCTTAGTTTAGGATGTATATTTCTGAGCATGCTCAGTTGGACGTCATAGATCACATGTTCAGAAAGAAAAGATGGTGGACATGAATGCTTTCAGACAGAAGATTTAGTATTATAATGAGTAAAATTGACTCTAAATTGCCAGAAAGCATGAATCAGAGTGACTCAGTTGGCCTTGGCTGATTCTAAGTTTCTCCAAAGAATTTTGTTTATTTTTTAATTTTTATTTTTTGGTATCAGGGATTGAACTCATGGCCTCACGTTTGCGAGGCAGGTGCTTCTACCACAGAGCTAAATACCCAGCCCAAAGCAATTCCTTTTTTGGGGATGGGGGGAGACTGGGAATCAAATTCATGATCTTGTGCTTACCAGGCAAGCACTTGAGCCACTGAGCTACATCTCTGGCCCTCTCCAAAGAGTTTTAATGGAAACAAAAAGAAAGGACAACTTTGAGGATGTGTTAATATTTTAAAGGGGCAGCATTTTTCTCACCTGTAACAGTAGGAGTGTGTCTTTTAAGTTGCTTGCCTTACTTAGTGGCTAACAAATTTCCCACTGAGGAATTTTATGCTTCATTCTTGGGGAGTTTAGGTATGGAGGGTCATTTATCTGAAACTACAGTGGGGGAGGGTGTGTTCTATACCTCTTAATTAGATAGGAGAAACACTCTTGAAGCTAAAAGAGATCACTCCTAGGGGTTTCAAGGGCAGTGTGTAGTATCATAGCTTGAGGTCCTTTTGCAGTTGGTTTACTGCAGCATTTTAAAGGAATCTATGACATAAATCAGGAATAAGATAAGTAAAATTCACATTTGTAGTTTACAAAATCCAGAAAGTATTGATGTGATATCCTGGGGAAACCAGGACAAATCACAATTAAGCAAATAGAACAAGTAAAAGAGAAAGATAAAGGGTTACTTATTGTTGTATCTTACTAATAATAGTATGTAAGTTCCAGTCATCATAACTGCAATGTTTCTGATAAGACTCAAATGAGCATATACATAGATAGAGAATTAAAACTATATAAACAAACTTGGAGAGCAGGGGGAAAAGATCATTTTTTGCTTAGCTTTATTTATCTATTTCACTCTCTTATCCTTAGTGTGAGAATAGTCCAAGTTCTCAGGAATGGGCATTTGTAGGCTCACTTGAGTCTTTTTGTTCCTGCACCTTTTACTCCAGTGTGATGAATCCAAAGAATTTCATATTTTACTTTAAGGAGAAAACAAGTATTTAGTAACTAAATAAATTTTCATCCAAATTGGGTTAAAGTGGTCCTGAGGAAATCCTGACTTTCAGGGTTTTTTAAATACCTCCCCCGCAGCATTACAGGGCTGGGGTCTTATTCCTGTAGACGGTTTTAGATTACGTACATATTAAGGATAGATAACAGCTTCCAGGGGCCTGCGTGACTGGTGTGGAACCCAGGAGGAGAAAGAAATGGGCTTCTTGGGAGCCTTCCCAGCCGGGCCTAGGTGCTTCCAACCAGGAGACAAGTAGGACTGCCTTCCAGGGGCCTGCACGACCGGAGTGGACTCTAGGAAGACAGGCATGCGCCCTGTGCCCGCCGTACGCGTGGGCTAAGAATCAAGGACAAAGCTCTGCGGGTCCCCCGCCTCCCTGTAAGGTAGCCTGCTCGTTCAGAGGTCTGGCTACATTGATAACAGCTAAGGTACATAGAACAACTGGATGCTAGTACTGTTTTGTTCGTTTTGCAGGCCTGGGGCTGGCAGTCTGGGCATCTCTTTGGAAGATGACAGTAGGCAGTGTAGCAAAAATGGGGAATTCTCTTCTGTCGTCTTCAAGGCCCAGTATTGTTCTCATTGTTTTGCTTTATTCTGATTAATTTTTTTGGCCTTATTTTATGCTCTGTTTTTATTTGTTCTATTGTGTTTTTTTTTATTTGATTTTACTATACCTGTTGGAAAGGTCAACTATTCTGAAAATAACAAGATATACTGCAGTAGCTATTGTTTTTATAGTATCTTTCTTAGAAGTTCTGTACCAGGTCTACTGCTTTGTTTTGATTGACTTCATTCTGTTACATTTTGTTGGATTTTACTGTCTTTAAAATAAAAAGAAAAAAAAAAGAAAAAAGATAGATATCACCTGCCTACATGTTTTATTGCCAGTTTAACCTTTACATCAGGTATAGTTTAGAGCATGTTCTCTTAGAAATGACTTTTCACATAGCCCAGGAAAGTTACCATGACTGTAAAATCCATTTTCCAGTTTTCTCTGAGCAGCATGTCTCCAACTCATACTGCCCTTTCTAATGGAGACTCAGTGGTCTCTTTTCAATGTTATTTTCTTGGTATTATACACACTTTTTTTTTAGTATAACTGTAATCTCCTCTAAACTTTGGATTTTCATTATTTTAAGAAGCCCGCTGTACATAATTTCTTTTTCGTGATGAGCTGAATTGTGGGCAAATTTAATAATCACCTAGCCTATGTTTTTTGAAAACCAGAGCTTTCCCTGATTGCCTGCCATCCACTCTTGAGAAGGAAACATTTGGATTATTGCTCATTTTATTTACTCCATGTCTTCTTCCAAATATGAGGGATCAAATTTGTAGAGCCAGGCAAAGAATTACAGACAGTCAGAGACTCTCCCTCTGCAAGGCTGCACACATTGCTGTGGCATGAGTTGCATGTGCATTTTTTACTTTTTGAGTCTCCCCTTTGATGTTCTGTGTCATGCATAATGGCTATACTTTTGATTCATTTATCATCTGAAGCAGTCTAAAGATTCCCTTCCACATTAAATTTCTTTATTACTGGCACTAAGAAGACCTTTTTTTTTTTTAATTGCACCATGAGCACAGCTTAATAAGATGACATATCTGGAGTCTGTACAGCTAATGCCCTCTCTCTTCCTAATCTTAGTGCTCACATTGGCATCATTATTGTAGCCTTTTGAGCTGATGTTCCTGGGAGGGCAAGCTTTTGCCTTAATGATCTTATAGAGATCATTATGTAATGGTCCAATTTGGCCATTTACTGCAGAATTATTGCTATCTACAATTCATATTTTCTCAGTGTCTGGCAGAGTTAGTAGGGGGAAAATCTAGTAATTGAACTTGACTGTGACATTTGGCTACTTGCAACCAGTGATTGTGTTTGGTCTCCATAACACTGGGGCCTCATATGGGGTCCAGGCTGTTAGTAGCTGCCCCACAGTTTGTTTTTCTGCCTTAATTATATTACAGCAACTGCCCATAAGCATAGTGGCCAAACCCAAGATACAGAAAATGATTCTTTGGAAAAATAAGTCAGCATCACATATAAGGGTTTCAGCACCTGCTTTAGTGTATTCACTGCAATCCCTTGTCCTTAATATGCATTTAAAGTAAATGGCTTATTAGTGTTTGACAAACCTAATGCAGGGGCACTCATTAGTTGCCCTTTTAACTTATTAAAGGCTTGTAATTAATATAGTGTCTACATGTTGGAGCAAGGTTTTTCCTCCTCTCTCTCCTTTTAAAAAAGTCTTTATTCAGGATTTCTCCAAAAATGGTAGAAGAGCTTTTGAATACCTGTGGGAACACTGTCCAGCAATATTGCTAATTTTGGTGCCCGACAGGATGCCTAGCAAAGCATCCTTTAAATGTAGTACTGTATAGTACTTAACAATTCCTGAAAGTCTGGCTAATAAAGTATAAAGATTAGGAAATATAGGGCAAGTACCTGTACAACTTTGTTTATTGCTCGTAAGTCCTATACAAGTATCTATAGCTATATCTATATATTAACTTTTTAAATTAAGTTTATTGGTATAATGTAGATATAAATAAAAATCATATTTATCACAGGGAATTTGTATGCATATATGATATATTTTGATTCCTTTTTTTCCAATTTCCTCCCCTTTATTCAAACCCTCTTACCTTCACTATTTACAAAGCTTTGTTTCCATTTTATCCTTTTTTAAATCATTTTTTTCTTTTCCCTTCCTTTCTTTCCCCCTTGGCCCTCCCCAGTTTCTCTTTCCTGTTGAAAAATTTCTTCCTATTTCAAAGTATCTATTGATTATTTTGGTCCTTATTTAGTCTTTCAGTTTCTTACACCGGCAATGCAATGCAATGCTTATAAATGTATATCTGATTTATTTCACTTAAGAGTATGGTCTCAAGGTGCATCCATTTACCTAGAGATGTCACAAGTTTATCCTTATTCATGACTGAATAGTACTCCATTGTATAAAAAAAGCACATCTCAGCCAATAGGATGGTAGTAGTACAGGGAGATCTGTAGGATTTTATTAAACTCTGCTTAGACTGGTTAAGCACAGGCTTGATTTTAGGTATGGCTTCAGAATTAAGAGGGATTCTTCTACTTTAGGAGAGCTGTTTATTTGTGGAGATTAACCTTCACAGGCTTGGAACTGAGAGCTCCTCACACTTATCATTGTGTCCAGATATCAGGCATTATTTAAATCTTCTCCCAGGGCTGCTCTTGGCTGTTGCTACTTCGTGGAGTGTCTCAATAACCTCAGCTCTGTAGGGAGCCAGTGAAGCTGGAGATTGATCACATGTGTGGGGCTAAAGCAAGGCCAGCACTAAAAACACGGAGAGCCCAAAATAAGTCACATAAATAAGCCATTCCAGCTCCAAAAAAGGCTTGGGGCCCAGGCCAGTCAGGCAAACATGTTGCTAGGCAGCGGCGGTTGAAATTGACATCCTCCTCTTGAATGCATAAATGAACGTGCTACAGTGGTTGAACAGTTGATTCTCTCCCATCAGGAGGGTAAGGTCTCCACATGACCTCAGCTTTCATCTCTTTTGTTTTTTCACCCTTTTACCTTCCTTCCCCCCAGGAACATCAGGAGGTACAGCCTGTTCCTATAAATAGCATCTGAAAACAGACTGGGGTAAGGAGAAACAGTGGGTGAGGGGACACTTCTCATTTGCAGGCAACAGTGGGGAGAAGTAAATAGGCTATGGTCAATATCCATCACTGGAGTGAGCTGATATTGCTATCATCAGGTGTAAAACTTGGGGATAGAACTGAGTCCATTAGGGCTAGAAAACCAAAACCAAAACCAACAACAGCAACAACATCAACAAAAGCTAAAGACTGATTGGTTTGAGAGAAGCCAAAGACACAAACAGGCTTAAGATAATTCAAAGGAAAACTGGCTTACAAGAAACCAAAAAGAAACAAATGTATTGATTTGACCTATTGTTAGGCATTCTGAAGAATCACAAATGTATATGGAACTGTTTATTGTATGCTTGACTCCAGTATTTACATTCTTTCTGTGGATTTGGATTAGACAGAGTTTTAATAATTCTAAACTTCTTGAGACAACCACAATGGAAGTGGCTCCAGACACTATTTTAAAATCAAGTCCTGAGCAGGAAAAAGATGGCAGAATGACAGCCACTTCAATAACCTTAACTAAGGCACAAGTGGCAATCTCCACCTTTTCAGCTCAGAGAAATTTTGCTACTTGGTTAAAACATCAGTCTCTTACGGGAGTAGAGCCCTCTTCTCCATGTGCCTTGCAACTGATGCTAAAAGAAGCCACATGGGCGGGGGGAGTACATGAAGGGTTTTCAGCATGTCTACTCTATTACTAAACTTTGAGTCCCCAATAGTCTGAGACAAATTATAATCACTGAGATCATCAGTTCACAGCCTAAAGGAGAGAGAAAAAACAAAGGTACTTGTTTTCATAGTGGGGGGAGGGGGCATTTTGCCAAAAGTTGTGCCGTTACACCTGTGGGGGCAACACAGCAGCTATCTGTCCCTTAAACAAAACCTTCTATGCTCTGTACAAGGTGTAGATGATGGTATCATTGGGTCACTCAATATAAATTCAAAACTGATGTGGAAGGCCTGTCTGTTCCAGACAAAGAAAACTTCCAGTGGGGCCTGCAACAGCCCTGCCAAAGAGGAGGAGTGCTATGGCTTGGACAGCTTCCCTGAGATGGCACAGCCCTGCTTGGCATGGCAGGTTCCTAGCAGTCAGGGGGCAATGTGATCCTGATTTGCAGTTTGCTGATTTTTGTTTATAAGATACTCTCACAAAGGACAATTTCAAATAATAAATACAACAACAACTACCCTGTAAAACTTCTAAAAATTCAACATTTGACTTTCACGAGCTCATGATAGGCTGGCTCCAGTGCATCGCTGTCCCACTATGGCTTTGCAGGGAGTCTTACTCTCTGCTAGTGTAAATTATCAAACTCGCTTTTCAAAATCGTTTAGTTCAGGAGGGTACTTGCTTCAAATTTGCAATTACTGTAACTCTACATTTATTTAGGTCTTTTTGTTTTCTTGTGTCAATTTTTAGTTTTCAATACACTGACACTACACAGCTCTCTGAATTTCTTGTCTGTTTTCAGAAGAAGGAATTGCAAATTTACATACTTGGGAGGAAATGGGAAAACAGCTTAGAGTAAGACTAGTGAAAAAACAAACCAACACAAATCTATCTGGACCTCTACAGATTTCAAAGGTTATTCAACAGGGAGAAACTGCTGCTTTCTATTCCTCTCACCACTTCTCACAGGCTCCCAAGCAGGGGAGGAAACCAAAGAGCTCCTGAGCCTGGAGCTTGTCCTGGAGCTCCACAAGGAAGGTGGAGAAACAATGTGGCTTGTTTCAGATTTAAGGTCAAAATGTTGTGGTTTTTATGTAATATAATGTTGATAGACTTAATATTGGTTCTTAAGGATTGTTAAATCTATTAAATGTTCAAGTTGTAAAATGTTAAAAATAAGCATGTCTTTGTAGCTAGAAACTGGGTTAAAGCAATGTGTCTGGTTGCCAAGTTGGCAGTGGTGGATTGGAATGGTTGACACATTGTGTCAACTTGAAGTTTGGAAGCTTGGTTCAGTGACTCCATGGAGGGGTTGGTGTTCTTACTTTGTAAACATTCTAGTACCGCGCAGGAGTAAGGCAGAGAGATGGTGTGCATGCTGTACCCACCCTAGAGGAGGGGTAGCCTGCTTAAAATGTAGCAGCAAAAAGGAGGCTTATGCTTTGGCTCCTTTGCTCTTGCTACTTTTGCTGTCTTCCACTGCCATGAACTGTTATTTCCTCAAACACTGATCAACAGGTTTCTGTTTCCCATGCTACCTTCCATCAAAATGCTTCTGTCTTATGCAAATGGCTCCATTTAGCCTGCTTGTAGGCTAAAAATTGTTAAACTTGCTTGAAATTTAATGACAAAAAACAAAAAAAGGGGAATTTTACCTAGACTTCATTGAGCAGTATGTACTATTAAAGTTTTAAATCCTACTAAGGATGGAGCTACAGCAGCAGCAAGATAATTCAATCAGGTAAAAGAAAAAAGCTAGGAAGGGTCCTTCAGAAAAATCTTCACATTAGACAATGGAAGGGACCCAGATCAGTGCTAATTTGGGGTCGAGGATATACTTCTGTTTTCCCAGAGACTGCTGAATAGTGTATCTGGGTGCCAGAGCATGCTGTCTGGCTGTATCATGGACCCAAACCTAGAGAAGGAGCTGACTCCACCTCTCAAGAAGCTGATGCTCAGTCCTATGACAGTGATGTCTCAGAGACCACACCACAACCTATAGACAAG
>RJWM01025520.1:0-29265 GCA_004363535.1 Dasyprocta punctata | reverse complement strand
TTATTAGTTGCGGAGGGTACATTTGCATCCTTGGCATGAGTGGCCTTATGTAATTGTGTTTCTTACTGCAACATTTAGATGTAGTTTTAAAACTGGACCCTTAATGCTCTGCCTTTTTCTCCTTCCTAATTCTGTCCCCATGTCTACCAACCACTATCCTCTTATTCAGGTAAAAAATCAAAAAAACCTGGATGTCATCTTGATTCTTCTCTTTGTCACTTCTCAAATCTCAGACATAAAGAGAACTTCCAGCTTTATCCTAAATAAACTGAAAATCTGTGTATTAGTTACCAATTCCATTCCTGCTATCACTGCTTTTTTATAGAACTTCAGGAGTTTCCTACCTGTGCTCTTTGTTTTCACCTAAAACCCTAAATTCCATTCTCTACACAGCAGACACCCAATCAGATCTTGATACTTCAGCTCAACTCTTCAAAAGAGCCCTCTACTGTAATTAAGAAGAATTCTGAAATTCTTACTGTGTTGTCTAAGATACACATGAGACATCCTCTTGTTAACAAGAGTGTAAGCTACGCAAGAGCTCAGACTTACAATATCTTTCTTGTTCAGTGCTAAGTTTCCAGTACCTTGTACAATTTCTGGCAATTACATGATGTTCAATGAATATTTCTGGATCAATCACTATGTAAATAGATAAAATAATAACAGAACATTAGCTGTAGTTGAGCATTTTTCTGGGTGATCATGTATTTTTAAAAACATTCTAAAGATAGGTAATTTCAGACAGTTGTATCCCCCTTTTTGTGAATATATTTGAGACTATGGCCAAATCATGCATTTCTAAAAGAACTGGATATTTCTTGGCTTTTTTGTTTTGTTTTTACAGATGAAGAAACTGAGAGACAGAGTGACTGTCCACCATCTAGGTCTAGGACTATTAAATCTTTATTCAGAATGACTGATGAAACTCCTGGCCAACCTCTAAGCAATAGGCCACCATTGAAGGTAACTGATTTGCTTCTGCACAGGGCTTTTTGTTTGTTTGTTTGTTTGTTATTTTTTGCTGGCACCTCCCTACATTGCTCATTGTTATCTTTTTTCAGTCTACCATTATGCTAATATTAACTGAGTCTTTTGGAGGCTACAAAATGAATATTGTAGAAATAAACAAATAGGCTATCATTTGAGTGGAACTGTACTATTCTGTTTTTGGGCATATCTGGTTAGGTAAGTGCCATTTAACATAATAAGTCTGATTTTCTCTTTTCATAGAAGTGAACCTAATAATTCCACTACAGTTTAAGTAAAGCATTTGACTTAATGAGGAGAATGACTTAGAATTTATTTACTCTATCCACAATGCTCTCCCTTAAGGTAGAGGTAATCTAGTAGGAGATATGACAGTATCTTTACTTGAACTATTTATTACCTGTCTATAAAAGGGAAAGACAATTAAAATAATCAAAGGCACACTCACCAAAACACTTCAAGACTGATCAGAGAGCCTATCTATATCAGATGAAAGAATGTGGCCACTCAGAAGTTACTGTTACCAGAGGCCAAGATGAAAGCAAATACCAGTGAGACAGAAAACTTGCCACAGAAATGATTGAACAAAAACATGAAAGAAAACACACTCAGCATCTAAGTCTAGACCTAATTGCAAAGAGGAATCATTCCTGAAATGAAATTAAATTTCTAGAGAGATCAAAGCATTCTTCTACAAGGGAGGTGTAAGGGCAAAAATAGTCCTCTTACAATTAAGAAATATTACCAAAATTTAGAGGAAAATTGAGAATATCTCCCAAGACTGAAAAAAAATGTAATGAATATATAGGATAGGTTGTTTGTTATGAAGGCACCAGCATAAAACATAAATAAACACAATTAGCCAAAGATACTCTAGCTAGTAAAATAAATTACGCCACACTGTAATTAAATGTCACCTGAAAGCATCTTTATAATCATACTTACTTCATTTTATAATATTTTTTAAATATTAAATTTATAGTACTGAGTAGAAATGATTTACAGTTCACTATTGTGCTAAAATATAGACACAGTGTTTATAGAAGATTGTGCATTCGTGATTTTATTATTTAGAACTGCTTCAAGCACTTGAAAAACAATGGTTTCCTACTTCATGCAAGGTTAAATGGAGGTATATATATATATATATATATATATATATATATAGAGAGAGAGAGAGAGAGAGAGAGAGAGAGAGGAAGAGAGGGAGAGAAAGAAGGAGAGAGCATAGATAGAAAAGACAACTTTTCTAATTGATGATTTTTCTTTTGCCAAATCCTAGGTAACTTAGATTTGATTTTTTGTTTCCAGATTTTTTCTAGTAGGAAGGAAAGTAGAAAGCAGATAAAATTGTAAGTCTTGTTTTCATCGTTTCTTTGCTTTTAAAGATGCCTAGAACAGTGAATTAAATCTAGGACATTTTCAAGTCTAGTTGCTCCCTTATCTCAAGTATAATTGGGGATTGACCCCAAGGCCTTGTGCATGCTAAGTGAGTGCTCTACCACTGAATCTCAATCCCAGTCCTAAAGTTAGGTTCTTTTAAGAGAAAATACATCAGTACACATAGGTCAGAAAAGCAACTTAATGCTTTAGCAAGAAAGTCCCATGCACTGTATAAAACCGTATAAATTTAGATTGTGTACAGTAGTTGGAAACTGTTTCCTAGCTATATCTCCCTGGTTAAAACAAAAAAGTCACTCAAAGGCTCTTAAATAAGTGAAAGACTGTTGATCAGATAGGATCCTGAATCATTAAGTCAGAAAAATATGAGCAAAAAATAAAACAAACTCAACATATGGTTTGTTTCTAGTAGAACACTTTCAGGCATTTTGTTAAAAATCGTAATAAAGGAAGTTTCTGAAATGTTTAGGGTAAGCAGGAGATTCTGAATAAAAAACAAACTGTGTAGTTAACTTTTATAGTCAAGGAAAGTTGAATAAAAAGTTATTGATATTCACTTTATGTATTTTGCTTTCTTTTCATAATACAGATTTATTAGATATTTAACAGACTAACTTGAACTGTCTAACTAGTTTTCTACTTCAACAAAGAAAATTGTTATTATGCATCTAGTAGGAAATAAAATTTCCTGAATAGAAAAACAGAATAATGTCATAATTTTCTGAGAAAAATAATTAGCAAGTATTCCAAGTTAAAACTATCATGTATATCTAATAAAATCTGGTGTTTTGTACCTTGCACATTTCTTTCTTCTTACAAAAATTCTCAGTCGGCAAATTAAATCTTTCTATCCTGTCAAGGAAAAAAACACTTAACTTATTTAGATTTTAAATTTTAGATTTTATCTTTCAATAGCAAAAGGAAATGGAGGAAGACAGACTTTGTGGAAATAAGAAGAGGGTCTGAGGATGGGGAAGATGGGGGCAGGGAGGGAATGAGACAGTGAAAAGGACCAAGATGTGATGTGTATATGTACTGATTCCCCGCAATGATTGCATTTATATGTGTTAAAACCACATGCTAAAAAGAAAGGGAGAGGCATACTTAATCTAAAATTATTTTATCTTTGTTCCTCTTTAACAATGCTGTCACCTACTGTAAGGTTATAGTTCACCTTTAGCTCTGTTACACTCTGTTTGAATCATCTGAAACATCTTTCACAATTTAATTAAAAATGATTATAACAAATTCTCAGGGGTGAACTGTGAATGAAAGGAAGGCATACAGAGCCAGTGTCTTTTGGGTTTAATGGGAGCCATGCCACTGAACATGTGGAGATTTTCTTTTTTTAAATTTACTTTCCAAGCTCTAAGTCACTGTCTTGGTTACTTTTCTCTTATTGCTGAGACAAAATACCCAACACCCAAAATTATAGAGGAAAGGTTTATTTAGTTCACAGTCTATGGAGGGTTCAGTCTGTAATCAGCTAGCTCCAAGGCAGGGTGGCGTGCCAGAGGGCCAACTGTATATGGCAGTTGGAAGGCAGCAAAAGTGGCAAGGGCCAAAAAACAGCACAAAAGAAGACTCTTTCTGTCCCTTATATTGTATGTAGGCCACCCCCACCCTATAATCCCATAGTCATGAATCAATCACATGAATCCATAATCATGAATCAATCACAAACTCTTGAAGCCTACCCCCATGACTGCATGAGGCTTTGAGGGGACATCTAGACACAGCCACCTTTCCATCTCCAAGACCTATTGTTAGACAGACAAAGCAAGGTATAGGTCTTGTGCATTGTGTATGGAAGAAAGGAGATTAATAAATATTTTGATATGTACTTTCATATACAGAAAAAATCCTAGAACCTTACCAAGAGTGAACAATACAGGCTAAAGGAAGAATGTGAATGGTTCAGGAAACCTTTCCTGAAACTCACAGTTCAGGGTACAATGGCTTCAACAACACATCTTGGAGGTAGACAAAGACCTCAGTGTTAAGTGAACTTGAACAAGTAATGAGAAATGGAAATTCTATGAGCCTATTAATAGGGAGCTGACATGCAGAAAGAGAACCCCAGCACACTGGTAGAGCATGAAGCTACTTCAAGAGCTATCGAGGGATGGTTTGGTCAGATGTGGAGTTGTTGAATGTAAGAATGGTTGAGTCTGTTGAGCCCATGTAGAACAAAATGTGTACAGTTCTCTTTCTAGAATTTAGGTTAAATGCTTTCATTTTTATAAAATGCTAAGTTGCTAAATATAATGCAATTTGTTATACAGTAATTAGTTATACAATGTAATAGGTAAGTTATAGGGATGTTGACTACCTCTGTCTGTCCCTTCCTGGGTTGGCAGAAGCAGTAAGAAGACAAACTTCAGTCAGAGTTACTACAGCCCCAAGAAGGACAGATAAAGTGACCATGGTAAGTTACAGTGATTTTGAGTTTTGGGATTGAAAGCTACCTGGTGAGACAGCAAAGAAACCAAATGCTTCTCAGAAAATAATGGGGACTCACTAGACAAGAGTGTCTGACAATGGGTACAATCATTATTTCCCTGTAGTGTGAGACTGTATAGATATACACCTCTTGCGAAAACAATACTTTTTAACATTTAAGAGAAATTTACTTTCAATAGTCAAGTGATGAAAAACAAATCACCAAGGATACCTTTTGCTCAGGTGAAAAGGACCAAAAAAAAAAAAATTTGCCTGAGACAAAGATGCTAATTGCCCTGTGCTGGAAGGCTCCACATTTGGACTAAGAGTAAGGAAAAAGGGATTGATGCAGACCTGCATGAGAGTCTGAGGGAGGAAAATCAGGAGAGAGGGGCGAGAGCCTGGGGTGTATTGGGACACATTTATGTTTCTAGGTATTTCTGTTCTCACCAGGTGAGCTGGGTCCAGTTCTCAATCAAGAGATTTAATTCTACCTGTTCATCTTGATCCTTTGTTCCTTCAGTATCTGGGACGAAAGAGGAATAGCTAGAGGAGGACGTGCTTTGCAGATGCCCTCCTCCCCTTCCAATACCCTAACATAGAAGGGGCATCTTGTCCTCCGGTGGATTATGACTTGAATGTTCAGGTGCTGATTGAAAGAAATGAAAGGAATACTGTTGCAGTGAAGCCTTTAGCTAAGTCATCAAAAGACATAAATCAGAGAAAGAGAACTAGCATTGAGTTTCTTGAAACTATGTTTGCATTGTTTTAAGTTTGAAATATTTTCATCCTTCATTTCCAATACTTTTTATGCACGCTGCCAACCCCCACAAACACACACTTCTTTGAAGACACTAGTTACACTTATGGGAAATTGCTTTAAACTGCCCCATATCCCGCTGACACTCTTATTTCTATACCTTTTTTGTCTTCATTGTAATACATTACAGGTAATTTCTATTGCGTATGTTTTCAAGTCCACTACTCTTTTCACTTGTGATATTATAGACCACAGATCTGGGTCTTTTTAAAACATCTTCCATGCATTTACTTAGTTTCCCCCCCAAAAAAAATCTTATTGAGGTGTAACTTACATGCAGTAGCATTCGTTTTATGTACAATTTCTTCTCAGTGCATGTCTTTATATGGGCATGTTTTCATTTCTCTTTTTGAGATACCTAGGAGTAGAGTTGTGTGGCTGTGGTCTAATCCCAGGCTTTGCATTTAAAAATTATCCCATTATTTTTAAAGTGATTGGGAACCCGGCGCCGTCATGGGGATCCGGAGGAGACCACTTAGCAAGAGGACACAGCACGCCCTCCTGTGAACCAGCCAGGGCGTGGGCTGGGAAACCGGAAGAGCACCCACCCCCAACCTCGGAAGCAACTGACTGATGCAGAGGGCTCAGGCTAAGATTGCACCTGAGGGGAAAGGAATAGCTTGATCCTGAAGTTGTTTGATTGACTTTGCAGGCCTGGTGGTCTGGGCATCTGTTTGGAGGCTGGCAATGCGCACTGTGGCAGCTGTGGGGGATTTCCTTCTGCCTTGGTTTTGAAATCCAGTGTTTTGTTTTGTTTTACTGTTTTGTTTTATTCCTGTTTCTGGTAATCTGAGCAACTATTTTGAAGATAACAATATGCAGCATAACAGCCATTGTTAAATTGCTAACATTTTGCTTTGAAAACCTATATAGCTATTGTTGCATTTTTGTTGTTGCTGCTGTCACTTTGCTTTTGTTGTTTTTGAGGTTCATTTGCATCTTGATTTTTCCGTTTTTTCTTTCTTCTCTTTAAAAAAAAGTATACAATAGATACAATGACTTGGGAAGAAACTGTTGAAGGGAAGGGACAAATTGTGATAGGGGAAAGGAAGAATGGGTAAAGGAAAAAATATACACATATATAAGATAGTTCAGGTAATTATACAGCTACCTTCTGTTATGTCATGTTATAGTGTTATATCTGTACCCATGTTTATAGCAGCACAATTTGTAATAGCTAACAATCTTGGAAACAACCCAAATGCCATCAACTGTGGAATGGATACAGAAGATGTGGTATTTTTATACAATGGAATATTACTCAGCTCTAAAGAAGGATAATCTTGAAGCTTTTATAGGTAAATGGAGGCAACTTGAGACCATGTAAATATCATTGTCTCCCTAGTGTAAAAAAAACTGAAAGAGTGATAATATCCAAAATGTGCAATAGGTATTGTGATAATGAAAGGGAAAGAAAATGCTCAAAAAGAAAGAACAACTGGGATAGGGAAAAGGAGAGAAGGAAGAAGGGAAAAGATTATATGCATACAGATTATGTATGTATAAAGATTATCTGTATGTGTATGTATACAAGATAGAGACCTGTAATCTCTGTTAGTCCATCCAAAAGAACAGTCTGTGCTTTCACTGTTTGATTGTTTAATCATTTTTCCTGCCTAAATCTTGTAACCTGAACAACTACTTCTAAGATAACAATATGCAATATATTAATTAGTGTTCATTTTGTACTATTTTTTTAAATTGTGTATCATTTCTATCCTTTTTCCTGTTTTGCTTTTTAAAATAAAAAAAGACATAAAGTGATTGGACCATTTTTTCCCCAGAAATAATGCATGAAGCTTCCATCTTCTCTATGCACTCACCGACACTTGCTACTTTCTGAAATTTCATTAACATTCTTGTGAGTGTAAAGCCATATATCATGTCTTTTTCACTGAGCTGAGGACTGAATCTAGGGCCTGGCTAATGGTAGCAAATCGTCTACTGCTGAGCTGCATCAGCAGCCTTACCCCAGGGTTTTTATTTGTCTTTCTCTAATGACCAATGACTGATGATATTGAACACACTTCATGTGCTTATTGATCTTTGTATATGTTTGATAAAATGTTTCTTGAAATTTTGTACATTTTTAATTGTGCTAAATTTTAAAAATTTAAGTTGTCACAGTTCTTTGTACATTCTGGATAGAAGTTCCTTGTTGGATTCATGAATTAAAATGTTTTCTGCAAGTATTTGGCTTATCTCAAAAAGAAAGAAAGAAGGGAAGGAAGGGAAGGAAAGAAGGAGGGAAGGAAGGAAGAAGAAAGAAAGAAAGAAAGAAAAAAGAAAGTAGAAAAAAGAAAGGAAGAAAGAAAGAGAGAGAGAGAAAGAAAGAAAGAAAAAAAGAAAGAAAGAAAGAAAGAAAGAAAGAAAGAAAGAAAGAAAATAAGAAAGGAAGAAAGACACAGAAGACCAGGCATGGTGGCATATGCCTCTAATCCCAGCACTCAGGAAGCTGAGGCAAAAGACTCGCCACAAGTTTGAGTCCAACCTGGGCTACAGAGTGAGTTCAAACCCAGCAAGACCCTGTCTCAAAAAAAAAAAAAAAAAAAAAAAAAAACAAAAGAATTGGTTTGTCTTTTTACTTTTATGGTGGTGTTTTAGAAAGTGCCAGAGTTCTAAGTTTTGATGAAGACCAATTTGTCATTTTTTTTTCCTTTATTGTTTCTGCTTTGGGTATCTTGTATTAGAAATTTTTACCTACATTAGGTCATGAAGATTTAATTTTTCCTTCTTAAAATAGTATACTTTTAGTTCTTATATATATGTCTGTGATCCATTTTGAGGATTTAGGAGTTTTTGTCTACTTAATTTTTGGAACATCTGGAATGTAAATGTAACTCTCTTAATATCGTTGTCTGTAAATTTCAATATCTGGATAAGTTCTAGGTCTGTTTCAACTAGTTGATTTCCCTCCTTGCTATGAGTTACATTATCCTTTCTCATCTTTGATTAGATGTCAGACATTGTGAACTTTACCTTGTTGTGTGCTAGACACTTTTGTATTTTGTATTTATGAGCTCTGTTCTAATACATAAATTACTTGGAAACAGTTTGATCCTTTTAAGCCTTAATTTTGTGATCTGTTAAGTGAGGCTGCAGTAGCACTTAGTCTGAGACTAATCATGTCCCATACTGAGTCAAGACTTTTCTATGCATTCTACCCAAAGCTATGTAATGTATAAGACTTTTCCATCTGGCTGCAGACAACAGACAGCAGGCCTTATGTGATCAGCAGTCACTGTTGTGCTAATTCTGTGGGAGGGTTCTTTTCTTGGGCTCAGATATTGTCTTCACTCACATATAATAACTGTTGTGCAAATTTGTCCCTCTGGTACTTTATTTTGAGAACTTTAGCAGACTTGCTTTTTCTGGACTCTCAGGTCCGTTTTCTCACCTCAGAGATTGCACTGGTCTTTGGTGAGTTCAGTTTTTTGCCTGAAACTCTCCTATGGCACTTGTAGGTTTCATCTCAGCCCTTTACTGTTGATCTTAATTAGTCTGTTTTGGTTTAAATTATGTTATAGTTTGTATCTAGAATGTCCCCCAACTGTCTAATGTATTCAAACATGCTGCTTTTGGAAACTGATAGGTTCATATGGATGCTATAGCTGACTTGCTGCTGGGAGGTGGGCCCTGGTCACTGGGGCTGTACCCTGGTGGATATATCCCTCTCCCTGGCTCCCCCTTGCCCCTCTGCATGCTGAATGACATGAAAGGTGCAGTCTTCCTTAGCTGCAGGCTTTTTCCACCATGCCTTTCTTTCCTTGGAGCCAGCCAACTATGGACTGAATCCTCTAAAACTTCTAAGCCAAAATAAAACTTTCATCCTTTAAATTGTATATGCTTGATATTATATCTCAGCCATGAGAAAAGTGACTAAGACAAATGGGGACTTCTCATAATGATGTTTTTAAAGTGATGACAGTAAACAATCCCTGTTTTAGAACTTTGCTTAGCAAAAATATCCTTCAAAAATGAGTGCAAAATGAAGGCATTATTGGCTAAACAAAGCCAAAAGAATTTATCAGAAGCAATCACATGTTAAAAGAAAGAGTAAAGAAAATTCTTCAGACAGAAAGCAAATTGCTCACAAAAAACTGCTCACAGAAAGCAAAAAACTCACAAAATTTTAAAAAGAAAGCATCAATAATTCAGTGGTTAATATGTGGGAGGGTATAAACTGAAATTTTTGAAAAACAATGCTATACACAGAATAATGTATCAATTTCAGATAGACACCCAAATTTAAATTTTGTTATATCTACAACATATCATGCAAGAACAGTACATGATAAGTTGTTCTAGCATCTTAGTGTTGTCTGGAAATTTTTGCTTCCTCTTTTTCTCTAATAAAGGTACAGTTGTACTTTCAATGTTTACTACTAAAATTATAGTTTAAACATATGTCAGAAGGTAGTAGAGGGGTAGAAAGTTAGACTATTTTCTTATTTTACAATCAGTATGAAACAAATTCTTACCCTGCTGTAATTCTCATCTGAAAATTGGTAAAGTAAGGGAAAAATTTGAACTGGCAATTTTAAAGCCTATCAGTTTTCCCCTGATGTGAAAAAGTAAGTGCCTAAAGAATATGCATATCATCTTTCACTAGTACTAAAATCCATATAAGTTTACATCTTGATTCCTCTGAAATTGGGATATGCCTTAAACTCAACAAGTTACCAAAGTTTCAGTGGCAGCATTTTTTTTTTTTGGAGGTATAATTTGGATGATAAAATTTGTAGTTGGTTGAATTTTATATTTAATTAATTATAATATATATCTACACATATATATTAATAAGACATCTTTAGATGTATAAAAGTAAGCCCTAACTGTACATTTCTGAATAGTAAGATATGGGAATTAAAATGGAAGAGCATTTTAAAGTGAGACATTGCACTAATACCAGAGAATGTTAAAATGACAATGTGATGTCTTCCTATTTCTGGGACCTCTAATATTCAATGCTGAATTGTCACTGAAATGCAAAATGTCCAATGTCTCTTCCAAACACAAACATCTAAGTGGAAATTGGAAGGACTTTGACATTTTGGTGGGCATGAACAGAAAAAATAAAATTAACGAGTGGAAAATACACCAATAATGTGTAGAATTCAGCAAGAGCAGGATGTATGGCTTGTGATTGGAATGACAGTGTAGGTTTTTGAAAAGTTCTGCAATCTGGGGAACATCATGGGACATACCTGGTCAATTTCAGTTAATCTCCCAAGAGCAGATTAACATCATGATACCTATTTAAAATTCAAATTTTTAGTTCAACTATTACATGCAGTTTACTGTACAAGTTATTACAGAAAATAGGAATAAAAGCAAAGAATATTATACCAGATCTCAAATTAGTATATTTGTGTATGTATGCATTTGTGCATAAACACACAGTTTCATTAAAAATAATATGTAGAGAATTATCACAAAACATGCTACAAATAAATTGTAAGGATTAAATAATATTAATACTTTGAATCCCAAAATGGCAAAGATCAACAACATGAGAATTCAAAAATAAAACTTATTATTAAGTATAGAATCATTCTAGCAATCAAAATCATGTGCATTAAAGCAAAATGACGATAATTTCTTTTTTTTCTTTTTTTGTGGCACCAGAGATTGAACTCACAGCCTCATGCTTGCCAGGCAGGCGCTTAAGCCACTGAGCCAAACTCCCAGCCCTAGTTTTTTGAGGCAGGGTCACACTATGTAGCTCAGGTCGGCCTTGCACTGGCGTTGTAGCCCGGGCAGACCTCGAACTCACAATGCTCCACCTACCTCAGCCTCCCGAGTGCTGAAATGACAGTAATTTCATCTCAATTAATTTGATATCTAAACATACAAATTATAAAAAATATTTTCATACACAGATAAGAGTATTCAAGTTTGAGTTAATAGTTTGGGAAAGTCAAACAATAATGAAGACTATTTATTAACCTTATGCCAAATTTTAGCATCATTTCTAATCCTTACACAGGCAGTACATAGTAGATAGTATTATCCAATTTTACAATAAGAAGCTGAACCTATATTAAATCATGTGGCTACATAAATCTGGGCTATATAAATGTGTGAGTTAAATTCTCCATCTAGATTTGTGACTCTGAAGCTTGAATTCCTTCAGTTGCATTATTAATGTTCACACTTTTTGAACCAGTAATTTCCCTCCTGAGAATTGGCCTTAAAAATAATGTAAATATTTAAAAATCCACTATCATCACATAGAGATTTTGAAATAGCACATGATATAATAACAACTTTGTAAATAATTCATTGTCATTGCAATAGTACATATTTAATAAATATTGATGTATTCACTTATTGAAATATTAGCCAAAATAGTCTTCATAGACTATTTTGATGGGGAAAAAATCTGTGTGACTTAATATTGAATAAGAGCTCAGTGTAAAAAAATACATGAAAGTACTTTTTCCAAATGTGTAACATACGCTTATGAAAATTCAGAAGAAATTATAAGTGATCATCTTAGTTCTTCAGGACATTAAATTATGTTTGATGTTTTTCCCTATTGTCCAAGCTCTTTAGTGTTATTTTGTTGTTTTTATAATTTTGTAAGGGTGAGTTCAAACACCATATGCCATTTTTTTGAAGAAAAAAAGAGCAGGTGTATCAAATAATTCACATGGGACCTTTGCCCTCTCACTATGATGGCTATAGTGTGGCCTGGGGTTTACATGAGGTTGTGGAGTAGGAATGAAATTGCAACCGTGGGTTCTGAAAGGTTTAAACTTTACCATGCATCTCTTTCGGTTCTCACTCTAGCTTTCCTTCTTTTCCTTGGGGAAGTCAGGGCATATGGCATTAAGTAATCTTAAAAAGAGTACAGAGAAGAAGAAAATAGTATTAGAACATGCTTATCTTCAAGCAATATTTGGTTCTATTCATCTCTACCAGTGATTCTCAGAGGCATGTAGACAAATATATAGAGTCTGCTTAACGTCTCTGAGCTGAGAACAAGTTGGGGATGAGTTTATTGGGCACTACATCTAGTAAATACCATTCATATGTCAGGGTAAGTGATCTTACCCATTAGCATTAGTCCCTTAGGTCAATGCCAACAGTTAGCTCATGCATGATTTCTCCAAAGTGTTCATTTCTAAATCTATTTATTTAAGCACAACGAATAATTCATTTTTGCCTGATTCTTCCAAGGCATAAACTATTGTGCCTCTTGTGTTTATAGGTGGAATAAAAAGCAGTTAAAAGGTGAGGTCAGGAAAGGAGTGGACTTTTCCTAGACATGTCAATTCACATGTTGATAACATGTGTAAATAGCATTATAATTATTTCTCTCAAATCCTTACTTTCACTGAAGAGTAATACAGCAGTGAAGTAAGTGGGATTGGTTATTTTTAAAGCAATAACCTGAAATCATCTCTGTTCTTCACTAACATAAGGGAAAAACATGAGAGATTCTAACAATGGCCCTTGAGGGGCCATACAGCATTTCTCCCTCTCCACTCAACACCCCCCACTCACTGAATAATACAGCCGTCACACAATGGCACTTTTCTCTCTTGCCTAAATTTGGTTTTAAAGTGAAGCATAACTTTCTGAATAATTATTTTCAGCTTGTAAATGGTGTCTCTCTCTAACCAACCAAGCATATAACAAGAAGATGAAGATGAGACTTATTCTCACTTCATTTCACCTCTTTGTAATTGACAAGCTCTCGCAGGGTGTCAACTGTAAAAGATGACAAATCCTAAATCTTAGAGGCCCAATTCAACAGTTCAGCTTTCTGAATTGTTTGCAAATTAATATACATTTTTGAATGAGTCAGGCATGAAATATAAGATGACATCTATATTACAAAAATATTAATTTCCTTGTCTTCTTTCTTATCCCAGTCAAAGACAAAAGGTACATTTAAAATATCCATTTTGTTAAGAGATTGTGCAAATGAACATACACTGTGCATTCTAGTGGCTTAGCTTTTTCTATTTTTTGGTCCTAATTCAATTCCGTTGTTTAAAAAATGCAAATCGTCTGTGCATTGATGAGGGAAAAATTAAATTTGTTAAGTATTTTCAATGCATTACATTTTTAAATGAGGATTCATATGGGTTCAACAAATGAAATCATAGTTTGAGATCTGGTGGTTTCCAGTCTAGTGTGAGTCTTCTCTTCAAGTAGACCTGATTTCAGTTTACCCAAGGGAAAGTAAACACTGTTGTATTATTCCCCTGCAAGCTAATTATTAGTTATTAACTGCTCTACACATTTTTAATTCCTGTATATACCTGACTTAATACTGATGCTAGTGATTTATTGAACGATATGGAATGCATGGTAGACTTTGTTGGGTTTCCCATTCCTCTAAAATGAAATTTCACATAATTTTAACCTTACATTCTTTGCCTAACAATAAACTCTGATATCACTACCAAAGAAAATTGATCTAAATTAATTAATGATCATTAGAGGACAGTCAAGTCCTATTTCTCTTAAAGGTGTTACATTTTAGATAGCACTACTTCCTTGATACCTTGATATACTCTATTTAAAAAGGTTGGGAAATCTCTACCACTTCAAGAAAATGCAAGTGAAAGAATTTCCAAGTTGTTTTAGAGATTAGGTTTTTCTTGGTCAGCTAGCACAGCTATCATCATCAAGTGTCTTTGGGCATAAAATTAATGTAAGTTAAATGAATTAATGTCAAAGTAACCATAGGTATGAATACTACCTCCCACTATAGGAAACAGTGACCAGTGAAGCAGCTAAATGGGTCACAGTTAGACTCAACAGAGATTTATTTATGTGGGAATGTTGCACAAATCCTATATTTACAAAGCCCAAAAGGACTTTAAATAGCACCTCTGCCGACTTCATTGTTTTATAGAAATAAAACTGAGGCCAGGATACTTGATATAAATTCCAAAGTGAATATTTATTATTAAAACAAAAACTTTAAAAATAATCTTTGACATACAGTGTACATTCCATAATGTGTGTTTATGATGAGTATAAAAGCAAAGTTTTTTACATGTCCACAAATTGACGTTTAAATTAATGACTCTATGCCTAATCCATGTGGCCCCACAGTGAAGCCAGAGAGAGAAGGCACGGAAGCTCAGCAGCTTGAGTTGCTGATTCAGCTGCTGCCATCAGGAAGGGGACATTTTATCTGATGTAAGTCAGTGAAGGGAATATAATTTAATGCAAGACTCTGGGATTGAAGAACAGAGGAAGAAACCAGAGACTCTAATTTAAGGTTCCACAACAATTATGCATGAGTTCTTCTTTGATTTCAATGGTTCTAATATTACCGTTTCACTAATTAAAATTGAATCTCGACTGAATGTTCTTCACTGAACTATGCTGAATGTATTTCTAAACTGCTCTGTCTCACACTGGCTATAGTATCCCAATAATTCCTATATCCTGCCATTTGGACATGGTGTCTTGAATCCAGACAGTGTGAGTTACACAGATGGGTTGTGATTTGTTTCTTCTGCCTTCACGCTCGGACCATTCATAAATTCCAGCACAATAGAGATTACTGTATTATAAATGAATTATTTGTATAGACTGATGCTTTCCTCTTAGAGTGTGTGATTCTTGAGGGCATGAATTTCTGTTTCCTCCATAATGCCAAGTGTACATGTCATGATCCAGTTTGGTGTTAAAAAATATTTTAGAAAAAAAATGGGTGAATGTGAATTCATTTTCGGGCTTGCCAATTTTCCTTCCAATTAGCCATTTATTTATCTTCTCTCAATTCTGTCTTGAAGCTATGCAATGATTGGGCATAATTTTGTCATCGAAACACAAAAACATGGGTCTGCCAGACCCACATTTATTCTTTAGAACATGTTTATCAGTGAATTATTAATTTTAAATTTAAGAGTTTTATTATATTCAACAATGAGTATTTAACAGGAAAAAATCACCAAAATAAAGCATTGAATTTTTAATATTTATTGAGTCTTTATAAAAAAGCATCAAAATTTTCAGCATCAACTGTAAATTCTTACATGAACAACAATGAAAATATCAATAGCACTTTACAAAAAAATAATCTTAACTTCAGTTATTACACCTAAGGTAATCTACACACATGACGGTAGTACATTCCATACACACATATCACTTACACTGGCAGCGCATGTGTTTTGATCCCCTGGCCTTTTTGTAGGACATACTTGATGTCTCAGTGGTGTTGCTGTTTTTTTTTTTCAGGAGGTTCTTATTATATTATACAGTGTGTAGTTAACAGGAACATAAACTATCAATAAAATAAAGTATTAAATTCTTAATATGTATTGTGCTTTTAGAATACACATCAACATTTTCACATCAGCTGTGTTTTTGCTTACCCTAAAAGGTAACATCAGAAATAAATTCCTATATGAACAACACTGAAAATACCAGTAGAACTCTATCACAAAAATAAGCTTTGCTTCAACTGTCACACCCAAAGCAGGCTTCACACATGACAACCACATGTTCTAGGCACACATCTCTCTTACACTGACAGTGCATGTGCTTAACTTTACTTTCCTATGTGGCAGTGTTGTCACCTCTCTTCTCTTCCTGTTTTGTCAGGAGCTTCATACTGTTTTGTGCAACATGAACTCAGCAGGGAAATAAGGTATCAATAGAATAAAATATCAAATATGTAATGAGTGTTTAGAATACACATCAGCATTTTCACAACAGCTATTTACTTGCTTACAAACCCTAAAAGATAGCATCAAAAATAAAATCCTATGTGAACTAGAATGTAAACACAAGCGAAAGTGTCACAGAAACAAGTTTTGCTTCAACTGTCACACCCAAGGCAGTTTCCACACATGATGTCTGCATGTTCCTTACTCAAGTATCGCTTGCACTGATAGTATGTATGTTTTGTTTTCCTGTACTTTGTTGTAGGGCACAGTTGACATCCTTTTTATTTTGCTGTTGTTGGAGCAGGTCTTTGTGATTCTGTGCCTGCCTGTTCACCTGTCAACTCACCAGTGTGCTCCACAATTTTTTGCGTAGGTCCTTGGGCTGATACATAATCTCTGATGAGCTTTATTCTCAATCCTCTAAGGAAGTTTCTCCATGACATTTTGTACTTGTCATTTTTTTATAAACTATCAAACTGTTTATGCCACTCATGTTTAAGATCAAATAAAACAGCCATTGGCCAATGCTTTGTGTTGCAAGTGGCGTCATAGTTGCTGCATAACTCGTCAACAGTATCTACTCCACATTTGGTTTTGTTGTAGAAAGTTCTCACCTCATGCTTCCATTTTGCCAAGGTTTCCCTATCAGTATTTCCATCATGGTAAAATGTTGACATCAGCAGTACCAATTGTGTTTCTCCTGCCAAATACTGAGCCAGTGTTATACTTTTCTGAAATCCAAAGACTGTACTATACAAATCTTTGTTTTGAAGTTGTAACATTTTATTTGGAATTTCTGCTTTCTTCCTACCTACAGTTTTTGCACTGGTCAATTTATGCTCTGTTAGCAAATGTAACATCAATGGAAACCGGTAAACCAACTGTTGAATGTCACAATACAATTAGTTTGGGAGATGGGAGGAACAAGTCTGTTTGCAACATCCTTTGGTTTATTACTATATAAATAACGACCTGATGAGTGAGTTCCAGGGTAAATGTCTACATTACAAGCATAGTAAGTCTTTGCATCTATAAGGGCATAAATGTTTATGCCATATTTTGACCAATTGCTTTTCAAATAAATCTTTTATATTCCTGCAATCACCATGAGAAATCTGGCAAACCTACGAATCTTTACAGTTCAGCTACTAAGGTGTCATAATACATTTCTTAATATGGCTATTGGTGTATACAGAACATTTTACTTGTATTTCAGCCTTTGTGTATTTCACAGCATCTTGGAGCATTTCATCTGGTACAATTTCCAACACTGAATAGCAGTGCTGGCATTCTGTCCAATATGTTTCACTGCTGCTGAGACCTCCACTATATTTTTGGACTAATATTGGATTGTTCCATTTGGTTGCTTGGCCATTTGGCAACATTTCAACTAGTCAAATATGTACTCACATTGCTGTTTTCCCCATTATCTGAATCAAGGGTGTCTGCATTCCCTGTGTGTGCATCAGGCAATTCTTGCTCCATTTCATTGTCTCAGGAACTTAGGCTCACACGGGCAACATCAAAGTCATCATCATCATCATCTACTCACACCACTCCTCTCTTATGAAAGTATGTATTTTACTATAATGGATCTTCATCATCCATGCATGAGTAAACTGATGATTCACTTTTGACCTCCTCCAAAACTTGGAAATATGGTTTTTATGTGTTATTGTACGGAATTAGGCTATTCCTACTAGAAAAATCAAAATAAAACTTTTTTTAAACAAATCCTGAAGTGGTGTGGATCCACTGGACCCTCTTCAATGCTTAAACATACAAAAAACCAGTTAGACAGAGTATAGGGTGGGGGAAATTCCATTTTGCCTATTTTTCACACAAGCTCACACCTTGCCACTTGTCACACCAAGTGGGTAAACACATAGATTGCTTCCTGTATTCCTTGGAAGAAACTACTGAGACACACAGCTGAATATTATTATACTAAAGTGGAATTTTACAGTAGAAAAGTAAGGGATGGGTCCACTGGACCCAGTCTTATGCTCGTTTTAAGAAATTATGGAACTTATCTAACATGCTTTCTTATTCTCCCCAAAACTTTTGGTGTTGGGCTAGAGCTCCAGTTTTGAAATGCAGTTATAAAAGCTCCAGAGACTTTTTGCAAAGCGGCTGTATCTGATTATTTCTTTTCCCTGATAGAATTTCTAACCTGATAAGAAAGTGGAGTTACCTATGAAAGTAAAGTTATTATATTGACTGGTCAAAGTTTTTGATCATCTATCTTGAAGCTTTGCTCCACATTAATATCATCACCAAGTACTTCCACTTGGAAGACCATTAAAATGCCTAGATAAAAAGGTCATTCATAGATTAATGCCTAGTAGAATGCTTTATATTTTTGAGAACTAAAAAATTAAAAACCATAAAATAAGTATGATTGCTCTTTGTTTTCCTAGTTCTACATATATTCTTGCTATTGATCTCATGTATGGTACTGCCAAATCACTGATCGGTGAAAGATATGAACAAGCACGCATCCACTTCGACATGACTTTATTTGTCCCTTTGGCATTGAGCATTTTATCCTATCCTCTAGATTCTGCCCCAGCACCTCCCATAGTATAGACAGTATACTCTTTTATTTTAAGCAAGAGTTGGTATCGATTAAAAAATGTTTTAATCAGCCGGGCATGGTGGTGCACGCCTTTAATCCCAGCACTCAGGAGGCTGAGGTAGGAGGAGCGTTGTGAGTTAGAGGCTGGCTTGGGCTACAACGCAAGCGCAAGGCTGATCTGAGCTACATAGTGCGACCCTGCCTCAAAAAATTAGGGCTGGGAGTTTGGCCCAGTGGCTTAAGCGCCTGTCTGGCAGGCGCAAGGTGATGAGTTCAATCCCCAGTGCAAAAAAGAGTTTTAATCATTGCGAACATTGTGGTCTCTTTCAAAGTTACCCAACTCTGCCATTGTGGCATGAAACAGTCATATGCAGTATATAAATAAATGATCACAGCTGCGTTCCAATAAAACTTTATTTACAGAAACAGGTTGGGGGCTGAGTTTGGGATCATAGGTTACCAATCCCTGGGACTTCTTTTTCAATGTCACTTCCAATAACATGTGCAGCATTTCGGATCTGGGATAAATATCTAGCTATGATTCTAATTCTAATGACTTAAACTGGATTAATGTTCTAAATCACAGGAATGCCTAGCATTAATTTTCTTATTTGCGGAGTAATGATAAGTTGCCTTTCTATCTCTTTTGTGAGAATAAAATTCTATGTGAACGTTTTTTCACTTTTATGTCAAGTTAATGTAGCATTATTTTGGTGACTATTAAATCTGCAAAATTATTCACATCAAAAGTTATTATACTATTAGTCACATAAGTGGGAAATTAAGTATAAGGAAAAATCATGGTATTTCCAATAAGATTTTTTTTCAGATATGACCATATTCAGGTGTATTAAGCACATGTTTAATTTATATTAAATGGCATCTCAGATTCCTTAATGAATACCTGTATTAAATGGCATCTTGGATGCCTTAATGAATACCTGTAGTGCATCCATTTATCCTTAGTCACTGCATAATTTCTTACAAAGAGCACAAGAGAAAACAAAGGATTCTTACTTCATACACTATTTCTAATTAAGAAATAATTCAATGGCTCAAAAATGTCAAGGAATTTGGTTCAATGATTATGTTAGCATAATTATACGATTCTAATCATATCTTTCTAGTTCACTCTGATCATTTCCAAGCAGATTTTACTAGTTTCTCAAAAATTTGTCTTTAATGTATAAAACTGTTCTAAAAAAAACCTAGCAGCAGAACCTAGGAAGAAAATGGAGCACACATTCACTGAGCTGTGAAATGTGACGATCTATTCAACTCCATTAACTACAAAATATACATCATCCTCTAAATTACTGGACAATGAATGACTATATGGAGTGCTACATGTTCACATTATTGCAAGATGAACATTTTGGTAAAGCTTAGATGCTGCAGTTATCAGTTTACATATTTTAGAAGAAAGTTAAGCATTGACATTGACCTTGCAGAGCTGTCTAAAGCTTAATTCTCTCCAATTCTAATGAGTACTACAGGAATTGTAGAAAAAAAAATTTGAGTCATCCATGACCTTTATTTGTAGAATAGAGAAAGACACAATTTTTATTTTAGGAAGTTGTAACTCGCATGGCTTTAGAATATTTTTATGCATTAAGCAACTATTATATATCTCTAGTAGAATTTTTATGCAAACAAAGGGAGTAAATAAGTAGGCTTCCCTAAGTAATAAAAAACTTAAAATGACATTTTTGTCAACAGGAATGTCAGTAACTTTAGAGGGAAATGATTTATGTTTTGTTTTATTCTTTTAATATATCTCTACTTATGTTCATGATATATCAGTATTTAGGAGGTGCTTATGAAGATAAAAAAATAACAGTTTATAAATGTTTCGGAATTGGAATTCATTTGTTTTATTTTTTTTTTTTATTGCAAGATGTGTATTTTCTGAGCTCCCCAGGGGAAAATGCTAGATTTGAATATGTCACCATGATAATCAACATAAGTTCTTATTTGCATAATAAATGACAGTTCTTAGGGACACTGAGGGGTAAAATGGGTAAATGTCATAACTGTTTTCTTATGGAATCTATTTTATACACACACACACACGTAACCCACACCACACCAACACATGTATACAGAAGATTGTTTACGTATACATGAAATCAGGCATTTAGAGATAAAAAAAAATTCAAACCAAATAATACTAATTCAAGTGGCAAGTAAGTAGTAGTGATAGAAGTGAGGAATCAGGAAAGCAGAATCATGACGTTTTCATCACTTATAAGAAAAATTGGTTATAATTACAATTAGCAAACACTTATTGTGCATTTACTATGTGTTTAACACCATTCTGTCTCCTGTATATCATTTATTTTTCAAAACTTCCTTATGAGTTCTGTCATTCCACCCATTCTATAGATGAAAAACTGAAAATTAATAAAATGAAGATTCACACAACCATAAAGTAGAAAAGTCGGTTTTCAATAGCTAGAAGTTGAGCTACACTGAGCCACCCTCCATGAGAAAGCTCTTCTCCATCCTAAGACCATGCTTACCCTTGAATGATTGACTTTGATCTTCCTTTTTCCAAAGTCCTTGTAAATAGCTTAAATTTTCATACATTTCATATGTCAACACTAACACACATGCGTAATTGATATTTTTGAAAACTCAGTTAATAAGTGAATATTTTGAGTAATTGTAGGGTGCTGCTTACTCTGATTCAATGATTTGTTGCCAGTTCTGAGGAGTACAGTGTACAATTTTATTCGAATTTGAATTTTATTGCTGTGTATATTCCTTGATTGAAACTAAACTGTAGAAATACACTCGACCCTAATTATATGAAAGATTTTATAAAATTCTAATTGCTAAGACAAAGTTTGAAACCAGTAGTGGGATAAAATCTCTAAGACTTAAGCCTCGTTCACATTTTCAACAGAACTTGAGCCAACTGATTTCAATTGTAAAGGGAAAGATCAATATTTATGAACATGTGTAGGAGATTGGAAATGGGGCATCAGATTGTTCCTAAAAGGTAGGCATAATTCAATGTTATATAGTATTGGGTCTCTTGGAAACCTTCCTTTTTCCTGAAGCTTATAATGCAAGTTTGTTGCTTGCTTCACATATTGCTTTCTCATGTTCATTTCCAGAGCATGCTGTGTATTAAATTCATAAGCTTCTCGTGTAATGTTACAATAATTAATCCAACATGTTCAAAATCTATTTATGTCTTATAAATATTTCCATCATTTATCTCATTTGAAAAACAAATTATTTTCATCATATTTTTTTGACTTCCTGGGAATTGTCAAGATATTTGATGAAGTTCCATAAGTGAAAGTATGGCCATCAGAGATCAAGAATTGATTCTTTGAAAAAAAATGATTCTTAAAGCTATTATCAATTTTAAGTTTGGAAAGAAATAAAAATTATAAAAATTAAACATACTAAATACATCATTTGTTCTGAAGAAAATTTCTAGTTTCTGTAATTGTTGTCTAATATATAAGTGCTGAGAACCTGAAGATGTTTTTGTATGAGAAAGATTAACTCCTTTTAAATGTTTTCAACAAAGTCTAGTAAGAATATCTTGTAGATATCAATAGAAATAAAAGTTATCTCGTATAAAATTACAGGAAGTAAATATAAAATGTGAACAGTGGTTATTTGTGTGTTTTTCCAACACTTTCTTTGTTTTTGAATTTTCATGCAATGATATGGGGGCAATTATATTCACATTCTAATTTGGGCATTGTGTGAGTAATTAGAATTTCTTTGTATCTAAATTGCAAACATCATTTTAGAAATCTTTATGTGCAGGTATTTAAAGTAGTAAAGATAGCACATCTAAAATATTTTAAATTCAAAACTTCTTACTGGCTATAATTTATTTGTATGGAATTTAGCTAAATGGAAATGAAACCCACACTTTATTAATACTCCCTGCAATGTGATTCAACTTTGGAGACAAGTACATATGGGATCTTCATGTAACAGCTAAGTAGAAAAATAATGCATTTAGAATTTGATGACTTTTCTCACAGTTCTTTGAACTGTAACTCTTATATATTTGAATTCATCTTATTAATGGTACAATCATTTTTGTGGGGTTAGGGTTTTGCTATACTATAGATCAGCATGATGCAATAATTTTTCTTGTTGGTGTAGCATAACTAATTAAGTGCTTCTGTTTAATGTTTGATTGAATTTGGTAAGACCATAGTTCAAACAAATAAGATGCATTGTTGACCTCAAAATGGGTCCAGGCTTAAGAAGGTCCTGTGACAGAGACACTGAATTAGTTCTTTTCTTCACTCTATTTATCAAGAAATAAACTATCTCTGGCAACAAACTTGAGATATTAAAAGAATGAAAGTACATTTGCAAGATATTTATTAAATTGTCCACTTTATAGCTGTGGTTCAAAAGTTGAGGGAAAAGAATTTTTTGCATATGTATGTATATAAACTTTCCATTTTTTCTTTCAAAATGGTATTAAAACAAGAAAACTGCTCATTATGCTCCATTTATCATAGTGTCACATTACCTCAGTGTTGTCAGTGAATAATAGGCAATCAAGAGTGAAAGTTTTTCAAAATTGCTGTCCTCTAGAAGTTACAATTAAATTAATTACAAATGCAGAATAAACAGTTCTTAATCACGTAAAACATTTCTGCCACATTATGCACACTTTTGTTATGATGTAAATTGAAAGCCAATGGAATATTTTTAAAAATAAATAAAACCTCATGTTCACAAAGCTCTTGCTTACCCCTCATTAATAAACAGATTCACTGAAAAAGATGTGCCTCAAACATCTGCTCTTGCTAAAAGTGACATCTTATTTTTCAATTTTAATATTAACAGTTTGACAACATAAATGATAAGTATTTGCAATTCTTATATGAACAATCTGCAACTATATAGTCCTTAATCACTTTATTTATGGACAAACCAACTTGATAAAATGAACTGTCTTTAGAAGAAGTTCAAAGAGAGAAACACAACTAGGGGAAGGAAGATCTTAGAAAAAGCCTTACATCAGAACCAAGATCCTAAAGTGCAGGACTTGTACATAGAGCAAAACAAGATATGGGAGCTGGAGATATAGCTCACAGCATAAGGGCCTGCCTCCACACACAAGGTCCTGAGTTTGATTCCTGGTACAAAAAAAAAAAAAAAAAAAAAGATATGAGAACCAAGAAGTCAAGACTGAATTGGGTTCTTGTTTTTTTATTTTTTAAAGCCATGGCTTGGTCTCATAGCCACTACCTTAAGGCAAAAGTCCGAAAACTGTGCATCCATTAGCACCCTGTGCTATTATCTGGCCCCAGAAAATTTCCTGCAAATTAAGATGGACTTTGCAGTTATTTTGTGAAATATCAAGGACTATCTTTATTCACTTCTGAATATCTCAGAGCAAGTGAGCTTTCCCTGAAAAGTCTATACTCTTCAGCTTCCTATGAGGAACCCTTGTTTTTGTTTTATTAGTGTCAGCTTTCTGCTAGATTGAAGCAGTTTAAACCCATAACAATCCAGAAAACAACTACGAACTTTACTAAAAGAATATCACCAAGTGGCACTGCTTTTCTGAGCTTGAATCCTGTAGTTTTTGGAATCTGACCTGGAATCTTCAATGACTGAAGAATGGGGGAAATTACAGGAATTTAAGGCATTTCTAATCTCCATACTTTCTGGAAGTTAACTGAAAGATTATTCGACAATTAAAAAAAAACATATTTTGGACTGAAAAGTCTATTCCGTGTTACATAAAACGGTTTTACAATTGTGAATAATGATCAAACCCAGATAAACTCTTTTAATTCACCTTACTGCTGCAGTGAACACAATGATCATCTCCGCGATGGTCTGGTCTGAATTATTCTAATGATTGTATGTACTCCAACATATGGATATCCCGCAGACACACAGATGCTATCCTAGGAACTATGGTTGCAAGATCAAATCACTTCTTTGAATCTTGTTCTACACCACTTTTTATGGGTACTGCCTTCAGCCAAGCCCAGAATTATCATAGGAACTCAGCACTTAAGGGAACTCAAACCATTTACATGTCTAGGGACTCAGAAAGAGATTTCTCTATAGAGAAAATCTGTCTGAACCTAAGGTGTAAAAGAAGGGCAGAAGCTAGATGGGGAAACACATGAAGTAGAAGCACTCCAATTAGAGAAAACAGTATCTGAAAAATCTTTGAATTTCAAGACCTTTAGTTGGAATTAACGTAGAATATGTAATTTGGATTTTATTTTGAAGAATTTTTATTGCTATGAAGCAGAAAGGGTTTGTTTCCTATCATTAAATTGTGCAATGTAGCACCTTTTCCTTTCAATTTCTCGTGGGACGGGCAAGAACTAGTTGCCCATCTCCTCTTTTGGTCCAAGTTGTTATATCTACTTGAGTGTTTGGAGTTCTCTGCCAGGTTCTTTATGAATAGACAAAAGATGAAAAAAAGAACAGGTGAATTTTTTTCTGCATCTTAAGACAGAACTGGATTATGTACTGGGATAAAAACTAGGCTTATATTTATATCTAAACAGCAATAAACACTTACAGGAGTGGGAATAAAGATGAAAATGGCATTGTTATTGCTATGTAGAGAAGGTTGTGCTATGACATAAGCCCATCCTTAATCTTAGAACTCTAAAAATGACACATGTATCTCATTAAGAGATATTTGCATTAAAAAGATGACTGATATATAAGATTTTAGTAGCAGTATTTCACATTATGTTTCCAAAGCCCATATTGCATTAAAAGCTAAATGGATTTATTATTTATCTGCCCATAAATCTGTTTTTTTGAGAGATATTTACTTACTTTTTTCCTAGTCCTTTCATTTGGAATGACTGCTATGTTTTGATGATTTCTAAAAAAAATTGTATGTATTTATTCAGTATTATGTATCAAAAATATATGATGTAAGTGTACTCTGCTAAATATCAAACTATAACTTGTGATAAAAAATACAATGGGTGTTCAAATTTTTAAAAATTTATTACAGTAAAAGACACGTTGCCATTAATCCTCTCCAAATTATTCCCCATAACTACAGCCAGAGTTTCCCTATCATTCCTATGACTTTTGGAAGCAATTATTTTACTGTAATTTATTATTTACACATTCACCATATATTTTTATCACTGCATATGCACACCATCTTCAAAAACTCTAAATTTTGTTAAGTAAACCAACCATTATAATATTACATTTTGAATATTGACCAAAATCTTATAAATAGATAGTAGGAGAGACTACCTGTAAACTAAAGTCAGTAGGCAAAGTGAGGCATGTTGGAAAATCTTTCAATGAATTAAGTATGCTTTGAGGAACACAAATGACTTAGAAAGAAAATATTAGATACCAAGTCAACAGCATGCAGGATAGCTTAGAGTAGTGAAAGAGCTCAGGAGAGTCCTTAAGGACCTCAAGTACATATCTGCAGTGAAGGGGTGTGCACTGAAATAGTAGCCAACAACAGGACCAGAGACTAAGGCAGACCCCTATTACAGAATTTCAAGTGGGAAAATAATATCAAAACAGTAACTTAGGTAGGAAGCAGTGTGTGGGCTACATGGGGTGGATTTAAGGCATAGTACCAAGATCTTTGTTAAGCACTACTTATTGCTATCATGGATGCTATAAGTCCCACAAAGATCTGCTCAATGATAATACACTTATTTATTTATATATGTATTCATTTATTTATTTACTAACTTGCTTGCTTGTCTCTTCTTTTAAAAGCAAAAGTCATTTAAAGTTGCTTGGTATCCCATACAGTAGGAGAAGGATAGGTAGCATGTGTTTATACAATATGTTACACAGAAACACACACCAAAGGTAGATAAATTATTTAAAAATTTATTCTAAGAAAGTCCAGACAGGATCAGTTCCAATGAGAAGATTAGGAAATTCATCAAGGGTGCTAAGCCAGAGGCGCTTCTTGGGAAGAAGAATTGTCTGCCATAAGTTTAAGGCCAACCAAAGCACATTTTAAATTAATTTACCCAGTACCTGGAAAAGAGGAATAATTTTTAAAAGGAATTTGTTATCAATAAAAAAAGAAAAATATTATGAAACTTACCAAGAAAATATTCCATAATGAACTATAGGTTTTTTTCATTTTGTTTTTTTTTTTCTTAAGGGGACATTTCATTTTAACATTTGGGCCTTATTTTTCCCTCCTAAATTATGCCCCCTCATATTACCTATCAGTGCCTCGTTAATTTCTTCTTGATTAACTTTCCTGTTTCTTTCTGAAAGCTAGTTGTCTCAGATGTCATCCCAATTATCTACCACCATTTCATGGAATTTTGCCATGAAATAAATATAAAGTATTCCCAAGTTTTATGATATTGGGAATCTCAGTTCCTGCATTCAAAGAGAAGTTAAATAAAGAGAATGGTAACTGAAGCAGACTAAGAGCTAAATTGAAACAAAGACTCAACCTCATCAGACTTTTTTTTCTCATTTTGACATCGCAGTTTGACTAATTCAGCCTTCTTTAAAAAGAATATAGTTGATTAGAAATTAAAGTTACTTTGTGCTCTTTAAACATTAAACTTTGGCTGGATGTAATTGGCAGTGAAAAGAGCAATCTTTGAAAAAAGTTCCTTTTTCAGAGGCTTGGAATAAAGTGGTAAATCCACTGATGCTTTTTGCCCAGAAACGTCTGTATCACAAATGTGTTTCAGTACAATACTAATAGGAGGAAATATAAACATATTCATCTCACTTACAAACATACCTCTGTTTTCCTAGAACCAGAAGTTTAAATGAACTTGTTGAGGTCATTATTTGTCTGGTCCGTTGTCAGCAAGAAAAAATTATCTGCTTAAAAAGAATTCAGAGTCTAAAATAGGGCTTACATTTTTAACCTATTATTACATTTTATTTGTTTTTAAAAACATGATCACATTATAAATACTTTTTCTGGAATGTGCTTTTATAACTTAATAAATATACATTAGAAATCAAAATATTTTTATGAATATAATAATAAATTATGATTTAAGGAAAATATTTATGAACCCTGGAGTAGAAGGTCTTCTTACCTAAAATAGAAAACTCCAAAACATAAAATGTAGATTTCCTGTACCTAAAAGGAAAACAATTTAAGTAATTAACTAACTTTTAAAATACATTAATAAAAGTGACCAAAAGAAACCACGAAAGGTGGAAAAGGAATGAATGGGCAAGTCAAAGAAGAAAAAAAACCAAATAGATGATAAATACATTTCAAAACATGCAACAATACTAATGGCCAAAGGTTTGCCAATTAAAATTATACTCACTTAAAATTTTCATGACCAAAAACACTTACACAAAAGCATTTGGTGTCAAATGGATGCTTCTCTAAACTTCTTGTGATTCTATGTGTTATCCCAGTCATTTAGCAAAATAATTTACTGTTGTTTATTTAATCAAATATATATATATACACTTTGATTTAGCAGTTGAACTATCAGAAATTTAGTTTTCAGAGAGATTCCTCCAAGATGGCCGCCCAGATGACACCGTGACAGGGAGGCTCCCTGCATATACCATCAAAATGCTGGAATATAAACCAATATAATAACAGAGAGAAGGAAAAAAGAGGGAGATGGGTCCTCTGGACCCAAGAAGAATCTAAAACGAGAACTGTAGCCCATGGAAAGAGTAAAAGAATGAAATAAAGGCAGAGACCAGAAGCACCTCTGTCTGGAGCAGAATCCAATCAGCGCTGCGACCCGAGCTGAGAAGGTATGATCCTGGTGCTCTTGATGTGCGGGGGAGCTGCCAGTAGATTTGCTGTGGTGTGGCACGACGGCAGAGACGACAGTCGACCATGGAGCGAGGTGGTAACGAGCACGAGCGGGCGAGTGAGTGAACCCAGCGGCCCCCACCCCCCCACCCCCGAGGGAGAGCGAGGGACAGCCATCTTGAGTCTGGAACTGCACCTAATTAGGCACGATTCCTGGAAGGCTGTGGTGGAAATGGCGCTGGTGCCCTGGGGGTGATAGAGGAGGTTTGGCGGACGGCCCTGTACGAGTTACCAGACAGTGGCCCCATCCTCTTGCGCACCGCAGTAGACATTCACGGAGCAGAAACAGGCTCGGGAGAAGCAGTGGACCAACATGGCCTCACAGGCGAGCCCAGGAAAATGCCAAGACGGAAAGGCAGAGGGCGCTCTCCAAACTCCAATACAAGCAGAACCGACTCTAATGCTGAAATGGTCGGGAGTCCAAAAATTAAACTCTCAGAGGAGTTGACAACAGAAGTGGGGAGACAACTCCACGAAGCTATGAAAGAAATTAAAGCAGCACTGTTAACCCAACTGAGAATTGAAATGAAACTCATAATCGGGGAATCGCTAAACGCCTCTAAAGGAAACATAGCAGGAAAGGTGGAGGATGAAA
>RJWM01025519.1:0-29199 GCA_004363535.1 Dasyprocta punctata | reverse complement strand
GCAATACCTTATCAGACTTGAACCTGTCTGTCTCCCAGACCGACGGGCTCCAGGAGGGCGGGACTTGGGGCTGTGCTCTTGCTTTCAGACCAGCCTGCTCCATGCCCGGTGTAACCCTGGCACCTCATGCCTGCTTCTCGCACGGAGTGGAGGGCAAAGGACGCAGCAGTAGAGGAAAATCCTGAAGTGGTGGGCACCATGAGCTGTGGGGTAGATTTGGCCTCCTCTTGGGTGTGGCTCATAGTAGAAAGCGCCGCAAATTTAAAGCAAGATCGAAAGGTATTCATTTTGCAATGACCCTAATTCGTACTTTCCTCCTCGGCTGGGAAAGACTGAATAGATGGCTCCCAGGCTCCCCAGTGGGATGGGATGGCGGAGAATATTCAGGTCCTGTCTGCGGCAGGAGGGCAGTGTAGTGCCCAGTGCTTATCAGTCTTCATCCCAAGAGTTTGCATAGCCAGCAAAGAATCCTCAGTCCTTCTGAAATGACATCCTCCAGCGGAAAGCACGCAGCAGTCTGGTGCCCAGTGTCACAGCGGTGCTGAGAAATGAATTTGCTTCTTACAGGAAAGAGCCCGTGTTGCCTGGGTCACGGAGGAAGCTGCGGCTGGATTATCTGTGAAACGGAGGTCACGAGCCCTCTGTTGTGAAAACAGTCTTTTCTATTCCCGAACATAAATCCTTCTTCACCCTGTGACACAGTGTCACGTTACGGGTGAGCCACAGAGGACCTTTATCTGGCAGGAATGGGGCGGACTGGTTTAATGGAGTGATCAGGGCCTAAGTCAGCCTTCGTTCCCCCTTTCCAGCTGGCGCAGCTGTAACCACACTTAGACAACGGAACAGGACAGACGGCTTTGGAGGATTCTAGTCATCACCCGAGAACAAAGGTTTGTGGACTGTTTTGTGCTGTGCTCTTCTTGGGAAACATTTGAAGACAGTTCATAATCCACAGTGGCCATTCATGGTGTTTGTGGCCAAAGGGGAGAAAGATGGGGGCGACTTGGGGTTCCTGCAGGAGCTGAGCAAACTCCGGCCCAGCAGTGAGCGGAGGAAGCAGCTCGGACAGGGGGACAGCAGGGCGGGAAGCCCCAGCTGCACACACAGGCCAGTGTCTGGAGGTCCTGGGGCAGGGGCCACCCCAGGAGCTGGCTTCAAGCTTGGGTAGCACACGGACAAGAGCGGGGGTGACTTGCCCCCTGGGCCCTGCTGCCCTTTTCTGTGACTTCTATGCAAAGACGGATGATGTCACTGTTATTACCAGATAAACAGACAAGTCAATAGGACCTAATCATGCAGTTAAATTTCTTTTGAGTTAGTCTCTGGCTTTGAAGAGTGGCTATTGCAAGGCAGATATACACAGACTTAGATGCAGAAATTAAATAAAAAGAGAGCTACCATCGACGGAAAATGATGCTGTTTTTGTACAATGCTTCAGATGAACCAATTACTAACAAGAAGACACTTAAAAATTAAGTTTCTCTTTTAACCGCAGATGGAGCCACAAAATATACTGGAATTATAAACGAAGCAGGGGGCCACCTGCCATGCCCCAACGATGTCCACAAGGTGCAGGGGTTGTCTGGGGAGACACCAAAACACCTTGGTATAAATTCACATGCAAAATTAAGTTCAGATAGACACAAAAAAGATTTGCATAAAAAGTTAAATATTTTAGAAAAAAGTAATGCTGAAGGAGTCGCCCGGTCATAATGTACTAAACTGTGTATTTCTCAGTAATTTACCAGAAATTTATACCAAATTTTTCAGCCTATGTAATACTCTAAATGGCTTCGGGAATACTTGCATCAGCAGGAAGACCCTGCTAAAATTAAAAATTATCAAAAGCCACTTGCCTTTGCCAAGAAAAACTGGCATCACTCTCATTTATGCTTGTTGAGAATGAAATTTTTAAGAATATAAAACTTTATTATCCAATCATGAATTTGCAGAAAAGCAGGCCAGAAAAATATATGTGGCCAATCAAGAACTCACATTATAGAGTCTTATTATTTATGGCATCATATAAAGTTTTGACGCACAATACATTTTCATAGGCAATGCTGTGTTTTTAAAAGAAAAAGATTTGCCTTTTAGGATCACTGACTTTGGTTTTTTCCTGCTTTCTGCATGAAGGGGCTGCATGTTTCTATTCCCCTGAGTACTTACTGCGTGACAGAGAAGATAGGGATGGAATCAGCATCGTAAACACTTAGACCCGTGCTATCTTAGGAGGGATATGTTTTAGAAAATAAGCAGAGCAAGGCACACAAATCCTGTGCACGTGATGGGCGTCAGGACGAACTCTCATCCACTACGGACTTGTTCCTGCTCATGCGGGTGACAGGAAATAGAGGAAACCACTGTACGGTGTGCTGGTACAGAACATTACATTCCCAAGATGTGGCTACTGTGTGCCAATAGCTGAAGTTCGGCAGGCAGACGGTATTTCTACCAGATTCATTCACCGCCACGATGCTTACCGAGTGAGGAGACTGAGGCACCTTAGAGGTGACGCGCGGGTGACCGAGCAGGAACTCGTCGGCCCCCGGAGGCCGATGCATGCCGCACACGTTTCTCAGGACACGATTCACACCCACGTGCGCGCACACTCACACACAATGCCTTTCAGGAAGGAGCTGTTGTCCCGGTTTTACAAACGATGAGGTCAATTCTAATGTTAAGTAGTTTTCCTTATGCTGCTTTGTTATTTCATAAGCAGCAATGCTCACGGCACTTAGCTGACGGACAGGGCACTGGGCGCAGACTGACTCCCCTGCTCCCACGGCTGCTGGCTGTGAGAAGGACTCCAGATGAGGCGACAGTAGTTGCCACCAGCCCTTGCGGGAGGCTCCACTGGCGTGAAGGCAGCATAGAGCGCACACGTGGGGGGCAAGCGTCAGCTCCTCAAAGACGCCACCCAGGACCCCGTCTGGGACCCCGAAGCGGTGTGAGGACCGACATGCTCCTGTCCAGAACCCCAGCCCCGGAACCGAACCTGCCCACTTCTCCCCTTGCTCTCCCCCTCCATCCTTTCGTCTGCTAGACGTGCGAGCCTGTCAGGGGTGCGGACCCACGCAGGACCGGCAGCAGCTGCGCTGTGCGCCTCTCCCCGCGGCTGCCGCGACTCCACAGCCGTGCTGAGAGCAGATGTGTGACCCGAAACCAGCTCCTGCCTCCCTCTCGCTAGGTGAAGGGCTCGTGACACGGAGGGGCTTTGGTGACAAACCTCTATGCCAATGAATGAAAATCACGTCTTAGTCAATTTACATAACTCCACTTCCTCTTCTGCGAAACAAGGAGCACACCATAGCCCTCAGGGTTATACCAGGTGGAGCAACGCGAATACCCACTGCACGTTAGCTACTGTCCTGTGGCTGCATATTAGTTAGTATCCTGCGGGTAAGTACTTAAACGCCGCGCCCGCACCAGGCTCGGTTGCGCAGGTAGTTGGCTTCTCCACACTCTGCTGTGTCTCTCATGGTACGAATGGTTTCAGGTGGGTCGTCCAACCTAAGCCTGCTGGTTTCCTTATTTGTGAAATAAAATGTCCTCCACATTTTGCTTATAAAGAAATCACAGCATCTTGCTTGTCCTGTGCAGAAACGTTGATTTTGCACCCCCGTACCGGCGCCCACTTCGCAGCACTGAGGTCCCCTGTTGCACGGAGAATTTCTCCACTAACACCGTGCGGGAGGGCGTCTACACAGCGCCATCCAATCGCTCCCTCCGAGAAGAAAGCAGACACTGCGTGCTTCTGCTCCCCCCTTTCCTCTTTGGGACTTTACAGCCCTGCCCTAGTTAAACTGGACGCTGTGCACGTGGGTTGTGGCAGAGACGGGGTCCTTCTTCTCCGAACCCAGTTCCTCTCCTTCCTGGGAAATATTTCATTCCCAGCCTTCTTGCAGTTCGTGGAACCCACGTGACCGATTTCCGACCAATGGCAGGCCAGCACATGCTGTGCCCCGCCCTGGTGCCACAGTTGGTGCGAAGCTCTGTGAGCGGTGCTTCCGCCAGGCCGGTCCTCCTGCCCCAGCCTGATGCCTCTCAGCAGGGCTCGCGCGGGGCAGAGGTGCAGGTCCGCGGGGAGGAGCCCGGGCCCTGAGCCGGCCTCGGGGGAGAGCTGCTACTCATCAGTAGCCTTGTCCTTGGCGTTCGCAGGAGGGAGACACGAGTCTGTCCACTTCACCGCGCTGTGCGACTGGAGCGTGTTGGGGCGGCATCTAGTTCCGTCTACACTGCGGTGAAGAGCTGCTCTCGGAGTTCCTCGCTGACCTTCAGCTCTGGGCAGCAGCCGAGGCCAGCCGACTGTGGACGCGCCTTCCCGTCAGCTCCAGCAACCCAGGGAGAGAGCTGGCGCTCGTCCCCAAGCCACCCTGCGGCCCTGCAGACTTCGGCCGTGTCTGTCTGGAGGGGTCGCCTCGGTTTGTGGGCTGGCCCCCAGGTCAGGCTCCAGGCTGGGTGCGGAGGCGGCGTCTGCAGCCCGTGCTCCCGGGTCGCTGACCTGCCCCCGCACTGTGCGGGGGCGCCTCACAGGGGCCGTGGGGTTCTTCTGCTTTGTTCCCTTTCTCCTCTCTGACTCCCTGGTGCAGCACAGCTCACCGCCAGCCTGTGAATGTAGTGGAGAGCACGCAAGCCCACGGAAAGCAGTTTGGGCGGTGATAAAGTTACCAGGAAGAAAGGCCCCGCGTCTGCTGAGTGGCTGAGGAACAGCACCCCGCCAGCCCCTGTGCCGAGAGCCGGGGACACCCCGACCCCCTCCACCTCCCCACGGGGCCAAGGCCTGGCTCCCGCAGAAGCCCGCCCTGTGCTGCATCCGTCATCCGCTTCCATCTCTGCTCCACACAGAGGGGAGCAGAACAATTGGTGGCCTCCTGGGTGGAAGCCTGCACTTGGGGAAATCTATTTTCAAACATGCTGAGCAGGAGCTCCAGCCTGGCTGAATCTGAGAAAAATCAAATAATAACAGCGGAAGAGTCTCCGAGGAGATGCCGTCTCCCGGCAGCACAGGTCCCCGCCGGAAGTGTGTTTCCTTTTCTCTGTGTATAGGAAAGCTGGCCCTGCGAGCAAAGGCCTGGTTAAATGGTGAGGTTTGGGGTGGGGAGAGGTGCACGAGGGTATGAAGAACCTCAGGCTATCTTTACGGATACAACTAAAATTGTACACTGGGGACTTCACTTTTTGGTGTTTATCTTTCATTTCCTTTTTCTGCTCTGAAGCAGAAACTCAGCTCTCTGGGCTCTGCCTGGGTAGAGCAGGGCACAGAGGGAAAGGGCCTCACCAGGCCTTGACACCATTGCTAACGGGGCTCAGGCTTAGGACCTCCAGTGACGAAGGCAGTGCCTTCTCACCAGGCGCTGGGTGCTGCTCCAAGCCTGGCATACGTAATAGCAAATCACACTAACAACAGCATTAGAAAGCAAGCGTGACTTCTACAGGAAAGTAACTGGAGACCTCCCCAGTGAGAACCACATAGTCCATTTGGCAGGAGCCTATGGACCCCAGGGCGCTGGCTGTGGCTTCTGTGTTGTGCAGTGCTGGGGGCAGGTGGGGTGGTGGGAAGGAGCCACAGCTCTCAAGAGAGGGGCAGCTGCTACACATGAGGGTGGCCGCACTCACAGGAGCTGAGTGAGCAGTTGAGAGGAGCGCATCTGCTGGGCTTGGCTGGAGAGGATGCTGAGCTGCTTCGGGCTGGGCCTGAGCAGGAAGTGGGGCAGAACACAGGGAAATTGGCAGACACGAGTACTGGTCACCTTTGTATCGCTGGCGCAAAGCACGTGGCACGCACATTTCGAAGGAGGAGAGGTTTAATCTGGCTCACGATTTCAGAGGATTCAGTCCCAGGTCAGCTGGCTCCATAGTAGGAACATCATGGCAGAAGGGCATGGGGGAAAAAAATCTCAGCTCATGGGATCCAGGAAGGAGGAAGGAAGGGAGCAAGAGGGCAAAGGAGAGAGGGAGAGAGGGAGAGAAGGAGAGGACGAGGGAGAGGGAGAGGGGGAGGGGGAAAGGAGATGTGAGAGAGGGAGAGAGGGAGAGAGGGAGAGAGATGGAGGGAGATGGAGGGAGATGGAGAAAGAGAGGCAGAGAGAGAGGCAGAAAGCCAATACACCTTCCAAGGCATGCCCCCCACAACCCCCTTCCTTCAACCTGACCTCACCTCTTAACATCACATTGAGCTATGAACTCAACACTGGGTAAATCCATTGGTGAGACTGGCACACTCGCAATCCAGTCCCCTGTCCAGGGATCTCTGCATCTAACCAGCCGAGAGCAGCCTTCACACTGATCAAACCCCAACTGTCCTGAGCTGACAGCAGCCCAGGTTGTGGTTGGCTTTCTGGCAGTGGTCAATGAGCAGGTCTGAGTTCTAATATCGTATACCTTGACCATTGTGCAGTTATAGAGCTGGCTTTTCACCTGTCACCTTCAGCTGCAGAAAAAGAAAGCGGGAGAGAGGCAGAGGAAGAGAGGGAGAGAGGGAAAGAGAGACATACTCAAGTGGGTAGAGTAGGAGCTAGCCGGCTTGATGTGAACACAAGCTTCCCTCACTAGCCTGAGCCTCGAGCCCTTGCTGCTCCATTTCAGGGTGCCCTGGCTCATCCTGACCCTCCCCCCGCAGCTTGAGCTGGTGCTATCTTTGAGGTCCGTGGTTTGCTAAGTAATCATTGTGATGCACATAAAAAAACGAAGCCGATGAGGGTTGAGCTACTCGTTACAACTGTGGAGCTCATCTGGGACCTCACAAGGGCCTGGCCTTTCCTTTGGGAGACTCTGGCTGCTGCTCGCGTGCTGGTTCTCTTTCTCTCCGGCTCAATCCTGGTCCATGACGAAGGGACCCGTACTCTGGACCCCAAGCCTCCTGCCTGGCCTGCCCCTCCCCCTCTGGGCTGCTACAGCCCTGTCCGCAGCTGTTAACCAGCAGCCTCCACGGCACGAAGCCCTGATTTACATACTGAAAACTTCAGCAATGCACGCGCGAAAGCACTGGGAACCTCTCAAAAGCACCTTTGGGCTGCTCGCAACCTCGGCTCCGTGTGTCACGGCGCCTACAGTCACAGACTGGGTGTCTTATTTTAGCAGATTTTTTTAAAAGTTTGTTGATGATAAAGTGGTTATAAAGGCAATTTTTAGTGTGCATTGGCTCTGCTTTTCATGCATTTCTTCAGTATACGCTTCCTAAGCCTCAGTGAACACCTAAGCCTCCCAACAAGGCCACTTCGCCCCCAGCTGCGCGGGCCGGAAGGCTCCGGTGCGGGCCGGCACAGTGCGGCGTCCTTTGCGTGCAGGGAGGGTCCTCACCCTCCTCGCTGTTCCGAGCCCGCACTCAGGGCACACAACGATCTCGACTCTCGAAGATTTTCCTGTCATTGTGAGCGGGTTATCTCGGCCTTAACCTGCTGCCCCCCAGCCCGCCGCCCCCCAGGCCCGCGGCGATGAGGAGTGTGTGGGTTTGCGGGGTCTCCCCTGAACTCCCAGGGCACTGCACAGGCGCGGGGCGCCCTGCTCTGCACCCTTCCAGCCTGAGTGGCAGCGAGCCCACTCCTCTCCCGTGCCCACCAGGACAGCAGCGCGGTGATGACTCAGACCTGCAGGGTCCCCCGGGCCCTAAGGGGGCGCTGTTGGGACAGCCTGTGGAAAGCGGGCTGGAGCAGGGCCTCGGGTCAGGGCGCGTCCTCGCAGGGGCCCTGGGACCTCAGTTCTTCCTCTTTCCTTCTTCTGTGTGGCAGGGAGGTGGCGACTTCCCTCTGCGCTGAGCCCCTGCCGGGTGACGTTGCTTTGGCCAATGAGGTCACTGACTAAGGACAAAGCGTCCAGCTCGGGCCCCGTCAGCCGCCGCACAGCGAAGATCTGGGTGCGCAGTGAGAGGGGAGGAGGCCGGAGGCCGGGAGGAGGTCACGGAGAGGATGGTGGAGGGAGGAGGGCGTCTGTCCAGGGTCCTGGGTGGGGCTGGGGGAGGTGGAAAGAGGCGGGTGGAAAACTCGGGGTGCAACCCGGAATCCCAGAGACCTGGGGGCTGAGGTGGGAGGATCGGGCATCTGAGCCCAGCACCCCCTCCAGTGTCCCATGAGGCCACCAGCGGCACAGCTGTGCTTCCCAAACTGCGTCTTCAGAACTTTAGAGCCAGAAGCCCTCGCGGCCGCAGCCTCGTGTCGGGGTGCACATCCGGGGCCTGGCCGGCGTGTGAAGGACACTGCACCCCACGTTCATAGCGCCGCCCAGGGTCGCCCCGCTGTGGAGTCAGCCCACACACCCTCCCGCTGCTGAGCGATTCCCCTGCCCCATGGCTCCCCGCCCGGTCCGCACTCAGCTGAGCTGGGTCCAGTGCGGTGCGACCGACGCCTCGCCCGCCGGAAGGGCTGGGAGGGGGCTTCACTCACACAAGGAGCCAAGTGCGAGGGACAGCCAGGAGACTGCAGTTCCCTAAAACCCTGAGGACGGGTGCCAAGGAGGGGGTGCGGGGTCTCCCTTGCCGCCTCCCCTCGCCCTGTGGCTCTGTCCTGCCAGCCCTCTGTGAGGGTGGGGATTCCACAAAGCACAAGGAGGGGTTCAGAATCGCTCCGGACAGAGATTAACGGGGGGAAGCAGCCTGAGTGCAGAGGACGGGGCCCGCTTACACTTTGTGTTGAAGTCAGCATCTCCTGCGACTCCGGGCGGGCAGGAGGAGAGGGGTTCGCGTGTGGGGGTGACACCTTCCCCCGAGCTCTGCACTCCGGCTAGGGCGACACTGAGCCAGCCCTCCAGCACACAGCGTCCTCCTTCCGTCCCCGTGCACCCCTCGGGGACCCGCTCTGCGCCCCAGGAGGGAATACTGCAGCAGAGGCAGAGGAGTCTTCCTAGATTGTGAAACTCCCGAGAGGACTGGAGAATATTCGGGGCATAAGAAATATTTATCACGAGCCATGGTTCCTGCCCTACAAGATAGGAAAGGACCCATTCTGCTGTGGCTGGGAGTCAGGGAACAGCGAGAAGGGTTGGGGGGTTCTGATGGGGTCCTAAGGGACCCTGCAAAGGGGGGGATCCCTGCTCCCTCCTGCTTCCTCAGCAGGACCTGAGGCTCCAAGAGGAAGAGGTTCACCTGGGAATCCTCCTCCCATGGGGAGTCCCAGGCTGCCAGGGCTGACCGATGCCAGTGCCAATTTTCTTTTCTAAATTCCCTCTAATGTTCAAATTGAGCTGGGTGTGGCAGCTCATGCCAGTAATCCCAGCATTTTGGGAAGCTGAGGCAGGAGGGTGGTAAATGCCGGCCCCGTTTGGGCAATTTAACAACTTAGTGAGACCCTGTCTCTAAACACATATATACATACATACATGCCCACACACACACACACACACACACACACGCACACGTACATACATACATGGGTTAGGCTGTTGCTCAGTGCAAAGGCCCTGGGCTCAGTACTTGTATTTCAAACAAAAAGTGTGTGAAGTCATCACTGAGCCCTTGAGAGCCTTTCCACCGATGCAGTGCCTGGCATAACACATCTCCCTCACTCCAAGGCTAGTCCTGAATTAGATGATGATAAAGTCAAATTCCCTGCTGCCCCTAGAGAGACCAAACTCCCCTTCCCTCTCCAGCCTTGCCCTCAGGAAGTCAGCACTTTCAGCCAGTCCCCCCCATGTGTGGAGGCTGTGTCCCGCTTTCTAGCAGCGGAAGGCGATTCCGCTTGGCTCCCTGTTGGGGAACCTCCCTGGGTGGCCCGCGTCCTCTCTGGAGTGTGACCCTTCCTCACCATGCCCGCCGCGTCCCTCTCTGTCTCTGATTTTTGGGCCCAGATGCCCGCTTCTCGAGTCACTTCCAGCTTGCTGCAGAGGCTAGGGGTGCTTTGCCCCTTTGGGTGAGGTCAGCGAACGTGAGCGCCTGGAGTGCGGCCGCCTGGGGTGCACAGGCTGAGGCTGCTTTGGGTCCGCGGTGGCTGTGCCCTCCTTCCAGGGCTGGCTTAGTGCTCAGTCGGTAATGAGCCCGTGCTGTTCGATGGCACAAGATCTTATTTTTAATTAGTTCTTCGTCAGAGATCGATACACCGCTGAATGAATGGCAGACGGTCAATGTCTCACTCCACGCTCCGCCCATCTCAGAAGGGAGGATTCAGGAGCCCGAGAAGCCCGAGGGACTTGAGGATTTGTGAGATGCCTCTGCAGCTGGACCTGCCCACGCCCGCCCCTCTGCAGCTGGACCTGCCCACACCCGCCCCAAGTGCCAGTGGCCTGGCTTCCACACGGCCCGCCGGCCCGGTTTGCCTGTGCTTCCTGATTTTAGTTGCACAACTTCAGAAATGCTTTAGCAACCCATCGACTTGTCTGCACCCTTATCCTTGCTTTGCCAGGGGTGCTCCTGGGGACAAAGATCTGTGCGAACAAGCTGTTCCTGTGAACTGGGGTTTGGTCTCCAACTGCATCACAAAACAGCTGGAACAGAATTTGATGGGAATTGTGTTGTTTCCAGGAATGCAGTATTTAAAGAAAAAGAAAAAAAGTCCAGCTCTAAATGGATGAAAGAAGCAAGGAATCTAACAAGCAGCTGTCAGTCCAGGGGCAGTTGTGCTCCCCTCGTGGTGACTGAGGCTTGCCTGTGCTGGGCGCGTTGTGTGCTTGTGTGCGTGTGTGTGCGCGTGTGTGTGCCGCACCCGCTCCACAGAGCTCCTAAGGCTTGGGCTCGCTTGTTAATGTAGCACAGCTGAATCCTTCCTGTGACCCAGCCCTGGGCACACAAGTATCCTAGAAAAATGAAGCCAATGACAATCTTTATCTTTGTTTCCCAGTGAAACAGCTCCTAGATTGTCCACTAATTCATGGATGCATTCAAAAATAATTCATAAAGTACTACCAAGCAAGCTCCGTGAAGGTGGCTGAAATTACAGTCAATGGGAGCCAAGGGCGACTCCTACTGAGCTACAAAATCGTGTGAACACAGGTTCTTGTCACCGGGTGTGCAAATACGATCAGAAATGGATTTTGCCTGAGTTTCGTTCTCTTTTATTCTTTAGGGAAAAGAAAGTATATAGATAAAGCTATACATACCTGAGAGCTTTGGAGATTTACACGGAGCGGCCCCTCGGGCTCCCGTCCAGCTTGGTGGAGGGACAGACTGATGACTCGGACCCAGGGCCACACGCGCCTCCCTGGGCGTTGCTTTGGGAGCAGGCATCTCTGGTAAGTGCACCTGGGGCTCATGAAGCAGGTGGGAGGGTTAGTGATCAACTGAGTGCTTTTTTAAAAATGTGGTTGCTTTGTGATTACTATCAAATGTTAAGAAAGACAATTTAATCAGCACATGAAGGGTTTTGGAAGCCCTTAAAAAGCGGGCATTGAAGCCTTTAACTGATTTAGTGCTGCACACAGCTACCTTGGGCACAGAGGATGGGGTCTGATTATTGTTGGGATCAGTGAATCGTAAGCAGAGCTTCCTCCTTCACCCAGGGGACAGCGCTCCCTCTCTCTCTCTGTCTCTGTCTCTCTCTCTCTGTGTCTCTGTCTCTGTCTCTCTCTGTCTCTCTCTTGCTCTGTCTATGTCTCTCTCTCTCTGTCTCTCTGTCTCTCTCTGTGTCTCTCTCTGTCTCTGTGTTTCTCTCTCTGTCTCTGTGTCTCTCTGTCTCTGTTTCTCTCTCTGTGTCTCTGTCTCTGTCTCTGTCTCTGTGTCTCTCTGTCTCTCTCTGTCTCTCTCTCTGTGTCTCTGTCTCTCTCTGTCTCTCTCTCTGTGTCTCTGTCTCTGTTTCTCTCTCTCTCTCTCTCTGTGTCTCTGTCTCTCTCTCTCTCTGTGTCTCTGTCTCTGTCTCTCTCTGTCTCTCTGTGTCTCTGTCTGTCTGTCTCTGTTTCTCTCTCTGTCTCTCTGTCTCTCTGTCTCTCTGTCGCTCTCTGATTTTCTTTTCCTCTTTTGTTTGCTTTGATGGGAAAAGTATGCTCAGCTGAGAGCAGGCGCTGAGGCACTCAGCCAGGTGTCACATGGGGCCTGCGGCAGGCACAGGGCCCGGGGGTGGGCAGGTCAGGCTCCTGGTCTGCAGAGTTTTGGGGGAAGGATGGGAGTAGAAGGTGGGACTTCTCACAGGATCGTGGTGCCCAGGGGTGCCTTCCTCTGCCTTTGGGGGTTTGCTGGCCGGAGAATCTCTCCACATTGGAGGGCCTGGAGCTCGTCGCAGACAAGGCCTTCACCAGAGCCTCGAAGGCACTCCCCACCCCACCTCCAAGTGACCCTGTCACAGGCTCACAGGGACACAGCCAGCGTGGACAGAGTTCACCATGGTGCGCAAGGCACGGACGGCCAGATCGTAGCTGCCAAAGTTCATGCTTTGATGAATCTGCGATAACACACAGCAGTCTTGCATGGTGCTGTGCGCGTGCGTGTGACTGTGTAAGTGTGTGAATGAGTGTGTGCCTGTGTGCAAGTGTGTGCCTGTTGGAGCATCTTCCTAAGCGCATTCTCCTGCTGGCCGTGACACCTGAAAATATATAAAACTGAACAATGGATAAATTCGTGAAATCAACCCAGCACACGCCAGGACCCAGTACCTGTGACACCGCAGTGCCCTGTCAGACCGTCTCCCGTCCTGGGTGACTGGGACTGGACTCTTCCCAGCCTGATTCTACATATCCTCAGGAGTTAAGAGTCTGGTGTGGCCCAGGTAAGATACCACCTGTCCTGGGCACTATCTGGACTTGATTCACTCAGTGCCTCCAGACTCCTGCAAGCAGCAAGATGTGTCCCCTAACACGATGACACCAACCATGTCACTTCACGGTCATGCTTTCTAGGACACGTTGCTGGTCAAATAAAGTCTTCTTTCGTGGTCTGTGGACAGAATAAAGCTGATGGCTATGTTTTATTTGGCACGCGCACGTTAAAAACACACATAATTGTTCTGAACCAGGAGATTTCACAATAAAGTAGGTCTTTTTTATTGTCAATTTCAAAAATCAAAACAGTGAACACACCAGTAATCCCAGTGCTCTCTGAGGCTGAGGCAGGAGTTTGAACCTAGTCTGGGCAGCCTAGTGATTTAGTGATACCCTGTCTCAAAAGAAAATCATAACGGCAACAACAACAATAATAATGAAGGGCAGGGATGCAGCTCAGTGTGAAGACTGAGTTTAATCCCCAGACTGGCAAAAAACCAGAAGTACTGCGGTGATCAGGCCTGCAGCAGAGGCGGGCAGCAGCGGGCTAAGTTCCGCACACTGCTTACCTCCTCCTCGTCGGTCCGGAGTGGCCCCGGCACAGGAGAGGTCGTCGCCTTTGCTCACGGTCGTGTGCCGAGCTGTGAACTCACACAGTGGTCAGTGTTGAGGACCCTCAGCGGAGGTCACACGTGTTTTCATTCCACTCACTCAGCAGCGATTCCAGGCCCTCGGAAGTCACAGCCATGTGACCTAGAGTTCGCCTGCCGCGTGCTGTCGCCGTCTCGGGGTGACAGCTCCTCTACATGGAGCACGGCTGGAAGCCAAGTGTTTCGGGTTAGGTCTCCAGGGCCCTCCCCAAAGTCTCCTGTGTTCGGGGTGGGGGGTTCTAGAAGGAGATTGGCCCTCGGGGCCCTGCACCCATCAGTGCACCCCTTCCCTCCACAGCCCCGGCTTCGGCTCCCCGACTCTCCAGGGCAGCATCTGCGAGGAGACCCAACACCCCTGGGCCCTGCAGGTCATGAGGCGGGGTTTATTCTCTCGTCTCCAGTGTTTGTGCCTCGCCTCCCCCTGCAGCCTAAATAAAGCAAATGAAGGAGCTGGTTAGGAGGGGCGACCCGAGCCCCTGACCCAGGGAAGCCGTCTGTACCACTGGACCCTGTAGCTCCATGTGTTGGAGCACGGAGTCTGAGTTGTTCAAGTGTCTGAGTTCTCCCCCAGTGGCTTTAAAGTAGTAGAAGCGGGAATCTCAAAGATGGAGCAGCCTGCGGAGCCCAGGCCCAGCAGGAGCTGGGGAATCCGCCTCCGTCCCCCTCCTGAGAGGCCGCCACCAGCGGAGTCTGCGTCTCCAGTCCGCAGGGGGAAGGAGGAAGAGAGAGCGAATCAGCTAATGAAATAGGTGAGCGGACGTGCTTCTCCCCGCACTGGGGACAAAGCGCCGCGCCCGTCCCGGCTGATTCCCCCACACGGGAGCCTTTTCAGCTCTAGTCAAAAACAGATTCCCGCTCACCAGCGCTCGACTGTGCTCGGAGACGCGTTTCCAGCTGAACCCTCCATCTCCCGACCTAACGCGGGGTGTCTGAAGAGAAACAGGGGTCTCCTCGGCCAGCGGGGCCGGCCTGGTTTTCTTTTCTTTCTTATTTCCGCACCGCTCCCTTCTCCTTTTCTGCTCCCAGATGCGCTGGGAGTGAACCTGCACCGCGGGGCGGGGAGCCCAGGCTGCAGGACCTTGAGGACGCCTCAGGGAGCAGCGGGAGGGGTGCTCTGGGGTGCTGGGTGCCATGAAGAGCCCAGAAGCTGGGCACAGCGGAGATTGATTGGTGCTCCAGACTCCCCAGCTGCACAGCCCCCCAAAACTGTCCAGTGCCAAGAACAGAACCAAGAAGAGCTGGATTGTGAACCAAGGAAGGCAGTAGGAGGTTTGGGCTCCCCAGAGGCACAGGACTCTGCAGGTGGGAAGTTTCAGATTCCCGGCCACGTCCAGAGCCCTGGGGCCTGGTCCAGCCCAGCCCTGCTCCCTGCCCCTGCAGGCCACCGTGAAAGCTGGGATCCCTGCCCCTCACTGAGCTCTTCCGGGATGTGTGCAGGAAGATTCGATGTGAGCTGTGACATGTGAACTCCCCCGGGTTGGCATCCGGGACCCAAGGCAGCTGGCCGTGTTTTCCCTGGGCTCCTGGCCCTGTCAGCTCAGCCCCCGGGGCTCAGAATGCCTTGCCCTCTCCGGCTGGGGCCTCACTTAGGGCATTTTCAGACCTGTTCTGCACAATGATTTATTAGTCCGAGTTATTTCCGCATGCTAAGGAAATCCTTCCATAAGCAAATATTTCCAGCAGCAACCTGAGCGGCAGTTTTGCCGGGAATGGAGGGAACAGCGTCAGCGGGGAGCTCGGTTCCGGAAGTGGGAATTCAGGGGGCTCCCTTTGCTGGGAGGGGTCTTTATTGGCTTTCTCTGGACTCCTCCCTCTGTGTCCCGGCTCCGTCCTCCCAGTGGGCTCCTTTCCTGCCTGACCTTTCCTCTGCGGTCTCCAGGACAACCAGGTCCACCGTCAGCAGCCCAGGATGGAGAAACAATTTCCTTTCGCTTTTTAGCAATTTCACCAAGGCCTTAGGTTCGGATTTCACCACCTGTGAGAGAAGCCTTGGCCTCAGCTGGCCCCCTAAAATGGGAACGAGGGGCTCAGATGGCCAGGCAGGCTTCCTGGGCCCCCTGATGCTGAGAAGACAGCCCAACAGACAGCACAGCACACGGACAGACTAACAGACATGCAGGTAGACGGGCTGCTCCTTAAGGCTCTCCAGACAGACTCTGCTCTTAGGAACCTAAGCTTTTTCAGGGAAGGCAGCAAACTCGCAGGTCCCCCTGTGGCAGAAGGACGCCAAGAGCTAAAGGACGGGGCGAGCACAGGCGCGTTTCAGGCAGGGCCGTTTCCGAAGCGGGCCGTGAAGCATTCATGTAAACACATCTGACAGACGGGGCTTGCTGCCACTTCGCTGGGGAAGGAACCCCGTGAACACTAACAGCCCAGCAGGGCCTTTGACAACCCAACCTGTTCTCTTTCTCCTTACCTTGTCTCGTATCCACGGGCCCCTCGCCTCCTGGTGGCGAGGTGGCTGCTGCAGCCCCAGACATTGTGCTTCATGAAGTATTACCCAAATTCAGGAAGAGCAGAGAATAAGAACAAAAACCTGTCTCAGAAGCAGCCAGAAGGGGCCCCTGTATATCTGTGTGAGCAGAACAGGATCTCGTGGACACCAGCCTATCATGGAGGCCGGGACGGTGCACACCTGACCGTCTCAGTCCCCAGGGTGAACGAAGGCTTCGTCTGTGGGGAGCACAGGGGCTGCACTGAGCGGGCACGGAGAGGCCAGGCTCAGGTAGGAGCTCAGGTAGGAGCTCAGGTAGGAGCTCAGGTAGGAGCACTGCCTCTGCGCGGCCTCGAGAGACGGCTGTGGGTGCCATCTCGACAAAGTCCAGGAGCAAATCCCACAGGTGGGAGCTCCGTGGGTCCCGATCTGGGGAGCGGAAACTGAGGAGTGCTCATCCACCCCCCAACAACGAAGGGGCGGAGGGGAGAGGCGGCAGGTCTGGGGGGAGCGGTGCAGATTCCGTAGCCTCGGGGTCTGGAATCCCGGGAACATTTGGGGTCAGGGGTAACGGGTGTGGCTTCCACATGGAATCGAATCTCGTAAGAAATTCAGGGCCTGGGCTGTGTTATTGGTCCCAGATTTGGGGGTAACGGTACCGGGCTGCAGAGTTTAAAATTCAGAGCCTGGTTACTGACTTTTCTGAGGAAATCAGCACATGAAGGCACCACAAGGCTTCTGCCTTCCCGGCACCAGTTAGCTGTTTAAATGTCCCCTCTGCCTCAGTTTCCCCCTGCTCCCCCTCCAGCTCTGAGCTCCCCTCACTGCAGCACCGCCTGGCTCTGGAAGGCCCTGGGGTGTGGCCGTGAGCCCAGCTCGCTGTCTGCAGGCCACACTCTGGGACCCGGCCAGTCCTTGGGTTGAGCAAGGGCCGCACCTGGCCCGTGTTGGTGTCCCTGCCCCCTTCCCTGCATGGGGCCAGCGCTGTCCCCAGGGGCCAGTGGACAGGACTCCGGCTCACGCAGGAGCCGGCAGAGCTGAGGGCTGGTTGCTCTCGTCGCTCCTGGGTCTCCTTAGGTCCTTTTCGGCTGCCTCAGATCTGCTCAGCCTGGACGTCTCTGGAGAGCTTCCAGCCGTGGACCCACGGGACAGCAGGGGAGCAGCCCCGGGCAGCCCCGCGGCTCCAAGCCTGGCTCTGTGGCGGCTCTGAGCGGGGCCCGTGTGGGTCCAGGCAGGCGTGGATCACGCAGTGAGGTACAGGTCACTTCTCTTCCTCCCCTGCTGTCAGTTCATGTGCTAAGTGCTCAATAAAAACAAGGCTTCGCTGCTGCTGACAGCAAGCCCTTTGTCGTTTCCATCTGCGGATACTGATTAAACCTCTCGGCGGGCGCAGGCTCCAGACGGCAGAGGGGACGGCTGGGAAGTTAATCGGGCCACCCACGGGGCACGGCAGGGAGCCCGGGGAAGGAGCCTCTGGGCTCACACACAGCCTGAGCGCCCCAAACTTCCTCTGAAGGCCCCGATCGCTGGGAGACACGGCGGCTCACCGAGTCTCCTTCCTCCTGCCTCGGCAGTGGCGATGCCGCGGTCAGGAGGCTGATTCACCTCGGAGAGGCCAGGATTGGTGCTGCCCTGTGATGCCACCAGATGGCGGCGGACGCCTTCACCTCGGGGCCGAGCCACCAGCCACCCTGGTGTTGCTGGTTCTATTGTCATTACGGGTATCGATGATATTATGAATATGGTGTTAGTAGTGTAAGAAAAGGTAGGAGCGTTTTACGGTGCACTGCGGCTGCACACGTCCTGGGCACAGTACGACCCCGTCAGGCAGTGCTGGGGCCTTCACTGCAGGGCCCCGAGTGGGAGGAGTAGCCTGAGGCCACGGGGACCCTCGCTGAACCCCCAGCCTCAGGGCAGCCCTTGGTTCCTCCTAGGCAGACAGGCAGTACTCCTAACTTCAGGAGTCACCACGATCACTCAGGAAGCGGGGCTCAGAATCACAGCGCTGCGCATGTAAGAACGCATGGAGATTTTTCCTTCTTTGCAGAAGGCAACCCGCAGTTTGTGTCCTCATTGGGTCCAGTTGTGGCCCCCAGAGGCCCCGTGTGTAAACATGGCCTTGTCTGGAGATCAGTTCCACGTGGGTGCTGGGAGCCGAGTGTTCTCCCGTGGCCTTGGGCTTCCGGCCTCCAGCAGGGCGAGGAACAATCCCTGGCCGCGGGGGCAGCTGAGCTAAGACGCGCGGTCAGCGTCAAGGGAAGCCCTGCACTGCGGCGGCTGCCGTGCCGGTGACAGGGACATCCGGATGGACGCGAGTGCCCCAGGAAGAGCCCCGCGAGGACGGGGAGACGCTGGAGGGCCGGGAGAGAGGAGGGGATGAGTCCCCGGGGCTGTCACCTGACCTGGACTTCTGCCTGTGTGGGCACAGCAGCCCTGGACACTTGTCCCTCCCCGGACCTTGTCTGTATCATGTTTCGGCCTCCCTGGGAGAAAAGCTTCACTGCTTTCCTGCTTCCGGTCTCCCTCGATGTCCGTGGGGTCTGAGACCGGTGTGCTGTCCTCCAGCCTTGGTCCCCACTGGCCCCGCTCCATCTACTCTCTCCTCTCCTCCGCGGCTGGGTGCAGAGGAGCAGCGCCCCGGATGTCCGTGTGGGGCGTGACCGTCCCTGCCGAGCCAGGTTTCCTGGGTGCACAGAGCCCAGGTCCCTCTACTGATGGAGAAGGCAGCAGTTAGCTCCTGCTGAGTGTGAGGGAGAGAATGTTGGGCTGAACCAACAGAACCACAGGGTCCTGTTCAGACACCTGGTGACGCCTGCCGTTCTCCAGAAACTTCTGCACCCTGGTCCTGCTGGTTTCCTGCGGTTGCCGTGCTGTGTCACACAGACTCGCAGGCAGTAATCCCAGCACTGTGGCAGGCTGAAGCAGGAGGATCTCAAGTTGTAACCCAGCTTGGGCAGTGTAGTGAGGCCCTGTCTCAAAAAGAAGAAAGCAAGCTAGAAAGAAAAGAAGGAAGGGAGGAAGGAAGGAAAGAAGGGAGGGAGGAAGGAAGGAAAGGAGAAAGGGAGGAAGGAAGGAAAGAAAGGAGGGAGGAAGGAAGGAAAGAAGGGAGGGAGGAAGGAAAGTCATGTAGACCTGGGGATGTAGTTCACTGTGAAGACCTATATCACAGACAAGACAAAACAAAACAAAACACGACAAAAGGAAGCCAGGGCTGGGATATACTTCAGCAGCACAGCTCCTGCCTGGCAAGTGCGGGGTCCTGAGTTCAATTCCTGGCACCAAAAACAAACAAACAAACAAAAACAAAGCAAAACAAAACAAAAAAGCAAACACAGAAAGACTCAGGCTTACCAACCCCATTCTTCCCTAATGGCTTCCACCAAGGTAGACCCAATAACCAGGAGTCGCGTGAGCGAGCGAGGCGTGACCCTGTCTCCCTCCAGCCTCAAACATGCATGTATTCGGACTTGCTTAAAGTAGAAAAGCCGATCGCGTTCACAGGCCAGGTGTGACCACGGGACCACCGTCCTCGCCTGTCCCGGCAGCTCAGCGTCGCCCGCTGCCCTGCGCCCAACCGCTGCCATTTGTAAAAGGACAGCGGCCCCCAAGACCCCGAGGAGCCCCGCACATTAGACCCCGCGTCCTGGAAGGTGACAGTCACTTCCTTCTTACGTTTCTCCTGTTTATAACTCGGGTACCCAAAGCCCTGGATCGGAGAACAACTTACCGCATGGCCCCGAGTCCTGTCGCCCGCCCTCCCAGCAGGGCCCCTCCGGGGAAAGCAACACCGGGCTGGGCTGGACCTGTGTGCTCCGGTGACCGAGGTCACGAACGTCGCTCAGTTAAACAGCAGCATCCAATCACCACCGGCCCTAGACACCGCCGTGCTTTGCTGTCTAAAGGTACGGTCAGGCTCTGGACACCTCCCCAGCAGTCTCCGTCCCCTGCCATCCCCAGGAGGACCCTCCAGTCCTGTCCCCACCCACAACCGCCCAGGGACCCCGTGCTGTCCTCCTCACCCCACAGTCCACTGCGGCCTTAACGGTGTCTCCCAGGCAAAGCAGAGACTACTCCACTGCTGGTTTACCCTTTGCTATTCTCAATTTAAAATAAAATATTTTATTTAAAGTAAACATGGCGAAAACTATGTTCTTGCCAAAGACTTTAAGTTCAACTGGAAAATGTTAATCCTCTATCTGTAAATCTACTATTTTAATGCAATTATAAAGGGAAGTTTTAATAAGTTAGTGAATTACATCCCTTTAAATATTTCAAAGTATGTTCATAAATTTAACATCTCCAGCTCCTTTTTACGCAACGTGCGTGCCTGATTAATGTGGAACTCGCTCTCGGATGCTGAAGGAGCCCTAGTAAATCTCACAAATGAAACTCACAGAGAACCTTCCAGTTCTCCTAAACATTCCAATCTTGTTGGTACTTAGGGAAATCTTAAACTTTCAACTTAATATTGAAAATCTATATTGAATTTCTAATGACCTTGGTTTAGCTGGGAAGGCAAGTTGCTAACCTACTGGGATAAATTATCTTAAAAATTATAAATACTTGACATATGAAGTATCATCTAGTAATTACTATCTTATCATAAAAATCTTAAGAAGCAGACTTGACTTATGTTATCATAATTCTAATTATTAACCTTTCTGGATTCTAGACTCACTAAGGAATTAATTTTAACTTCTCCGGAAAATGTAAGTAGCACTCCCAGCAAACTGGTTTCCGTCACCCCTGAATAACTGAGGTTTCCTTCCCGTGGACCAAGATGGCAATTGGTGAGCCCGGTGGACCAGCAGGGGTGACTCAGAGCCCCTTTGTGCGATGACTGTCCTCACCGCCTAGCGGGCCTCATTCCGACTGCTTCCGGAGTCCCCAGATCCACAATGGACAGCCCTCAAGGGGGGCCCTGGTGTCGCCAGCTGACCGGGATTCGAGGCTCCCTTTGGCTAATTCCCACTTGAGTGTGGCCCTCCCTGCCAAGCCGCTTCTCCAGGTTGGACTCACGTGATTCCCCGGATCCTCCCGCTCCTCCCTCCTGTTCTGAGGTCTTCTCGCATCCTCCCAGCTTGGGTGGCCACCATCACCTTACATTGCCGGGATGAACCCATGGGAGCCATTGTGCTTCATGCATGGCTAATGCTGAGGGCTCTCTAACCCGGAAGTTCTTTTCTCTCCTCCAAGAAACCCACATTCTCATCCTCTTCGAGTCTCAAGGAATGAGGGACTCTTGAGGCAACCACCAAGAACCAGGTGAGGAGACTCAGTAGTGCCCTCCATCGGGGTTATATTTTAGGAGGTCGCAGCATCTACCAAGGAGGTCATAGCCCGAGGTTCACATCCAACCCATGGCCATGGAGAGATCTCATAAGTTCGATTCTGGTCCCCGCCGTTGACTCTTCCTAGCTAAAGCTCCAGTCTTAGAGCTGAGAGGGGCCAGGCATGAATTCCTGACCTGCAGAACCCTGGGGTAGACAGAGTGGTTGACACCACAACACTTGGAGTGGCTCCTAACTGGAATGAAGGACTCCTATCCAAATCGGGTTCTTTGTTTTTGTTTGAAGCATCCTTTCTCTTTGGGAGTCTCAGCTCGTTCCAAACTCATCTACATTTTGTTTTTTCCAGTGACTCAGGATCAGTCACTCCTAAGACATGCCAGGCTCTGATGCCTGAGGTTAAGGTTTAGGACCAGAGTTCAGGCACTAGGGTCCCCATTCCCCTGGCAGAGGACAGGCTGCTGTCCTTGGGCCACTTTTTAGAGGCAAATCTGCAGGCAACACACAAGCAGAAGGCCACACCTGACTTCGGAGTTTCAGTTGGAGGCGTGGACTGCCATCCCCAGACCTCATGGCACAGAAGAAGCGCCCAGTGCATTTCTTTCTAATTTATTTTGAAGAAAAGCAACTGTGGTCTTAGATGACACCATGGAAATCAAAGTATTCTTCTTAATAGACACTAAAATTCTCTGTCCAGTTAGCTTCATTAGCCGGACAGAGACTTCGGGAGAAAATGGCCATGTTCTTGAATAAAATTTTTAGTAGATAGTGAGGTTTTAAGCAGCCAGTGTGAATATCAGGAAAATAAAAAGCACCTTTGTACCTGTGAAAAAAAAGAAAAGAAAAGAAAAGACAAAAAAAGACAAGACAAGACAAAAGGATTTCCATGCATAAAGGCCTTCAGGATCCAACACATATTCAGCAAACTAGAAGAGGGGCTCTTCGTAAAGAAGTGATCAGTTATTCACGCTAAGTGACGTTTATTTTCTAGCTATCTATGTATTCAAAGTAAGATTTTGACAAGTAGGAAAAAAATATGTTGCACGCTTGGCTTCCAGGAAGCCAAAATAACAACGTGAAAGGAATGGTTTATATACAGGACTTGAAAGAGGAGAGGGAAAGAGGAGGAAGATGAAGGGAAGAGGGAAGGAGAGGAAGAGGAGGGGAGGAAGAAGAGGAAGGAAGGAAAAGGGAAGAGAGCTGTGGATATTTTAGTGCCTTTGCCAGGGAGCAAAGAAAAAAAATCAAAGAATGATTATCTTCTGAGTGTGGTATGGACATGAAAATCATTGTCTTTCAAAATTATGTCACTTAAATTAGAAATAAACTCAGAAGGCGTTTGGGTAAATGTATGGGGAACTGGCAGGACATTTAATAACTTCAAATTAAAGATTTTTTTTTTATTTAAGCGAAGAAAAAAAGACATATAAAACAAAGACAACAAGCAAAAGAGACAAACAAATGACTAGAGTAAATACACAACAGTAACATTGCAGGTTTACAAAACTGGATGACAGAAACTTGACAATGGTTGCAATATTGCGTATCGTTATCTTTAAAATGGTTACTTACATTAACAGATATAGACATGTAAAATTGATCTAATCATATGAGTATTAATTGTTCTTTCTCAATAACAAATACATTCAGCAGTGTGTTCATTTTAGTTATCTTACATATACATATATACAGGTTTATATCTTTTCTTCTTTCCTTTTCTCTGGTACTGGAATCAAAACAGACCTGAAGATCAATGGAATAGATTAGAAGATACAGCCACAACTACAAACACACTTAGCTACCTCATCTTTGACAAAGGGGCCAAACATGTACATTGGAAGAAAGATAGCCTCTTTAACAAATGGTGCTGGAAAAACTGGCTTTCTATATGCTGTAAACTAAAACTAGATCCATGCCTATCACCATGCACTAAAATAAAGTCAAAATGGATCAAAGATCTGAATACAAAAACAGAGACACTAAACTTACTAGAAGACAGAGTAGGTAAAAATCTCGATGACATAGGAGTAGGCAGAGAGTTCATGAACAAAAATCAGATTGCACAGGAAACACTCCCCAGAATCAACACCTGGGGTCTCATCCTACTAAAAAGTTTTTGCATGTCAAAGGAAATCTCCAACAGAGTGAAAAGAAAACCCACGAAATGGGAAAATATCTTAGCCAATTGTCCATCACACAAAGGACTACTATCTAAAACATATAAAGAATTAAAAGAAATCAGGCCCCTAAAATTCAAGGGCCCAATCCAAAAATGGGCATCTGAGATGAATACACACTTCTCAGAGAAAGAGACACAAATGGCAAATAAATATATGAAAAAATGTTCAACATCAATGGTCATTCGGGAAATGCAAATTAAAACAACGCTGAGATTCCATCTCACTCCAGAAAGAATGGCCAAGATTAAAAAATCAACCAACAGCAAATGCTGGAGGGAGTGTGGGGGGAAAGGAACTCTTCTCCACCGTGGGTGGGAGTGTAGACTGGTGCAGCCACTGTGGAAGTCAGTGTGGAGATTCCTCAAGAAGCTAGGATTAGAGATCCCATTCAACCCAGCTATCCTTCTTCTGGGCATTTTCCCAGAAGAATTGAAAACATCATACCACAGTGATATCTGTGCACCCATGTTTATAGCAACCCAATTTGTAATAGCCAGATTTTGGAAACAACCCAAGTGCCCATCAATCAAAGAATGGATAAAAAAGATGTGGTATTTTATACAACGGAGTACTACTCAGCTATTAAGAAAGATTGCATTGAGACTTTTGTAAGTAAATCGTCACGACTTGAGACCATACTCATAAGTGAGTTAAATTAAAGAATTTTTAAGGTGTTTCTCAAAAGCTTCTCCAGCCCTTTCCATCCCCAGGGCGCTGCCTGGAAAGCCCACGCCGTCTTTCCTCTCAGTGATCGCTGTGTCCCCGTGCGGGAAGAGGGGTGCGGACCGGAGCTGTGTCTCCCTAATCCACCTTCACCAGGGCGACAGCAGACAGCAAAGCCAAGACAGAGGACACCCAGGATTTGGAGGCAGGTTTATTCTACATCGATGGGCACCGACTGCGGTCATTCCCAGAACACCAGGCCCCGCTCTCCGGTGGTCTGGGGCTTATACGGGATAAGCGGGCGGGAAGCGCAGAGGCAGAGTGGCTGTCAGTTGGGGGCTGGGCCCTACGGTGTGCGTCACGGTGACCAGCCGTGCACCATAGCCATCAGCCGTCTGTAAGGAACAAAAGCCACAGGAACTGCAGCCGGAAATATTACCCGGGCATCTAACAAACTGAAGCAAACTGGCCGGGGGGCAGGGAGGGACCTTCCAGGACAGTGGGTCCCCAGCATGGGCCTCAGTGGACGTGGTCACTAGTGAATGTGGGTTCATGCTGGGTTAGGATAGACACTAACCCCAGCAGGACTGCTGTCCAGTAAGGAACAGACACAGAGAGGGAGAAGGCGGGCAGATGGACGCCGAGGAAGTCGGGGAGCAGGGACAGGCAGTAGTGGCAGGAGGACCCCCTCAGAGCCTTTGGATGGCGAGTTTCCAGCTTCTGCATCCATGAGAGAATAAGCTTGTGGGGTTTAGCCCATGGTTATGTGCTGACATCCAAAGCGTATGCTGTTTCTGTTAAGCTGGGAAATTCTTCCTCCACCAGCAGTGTGGTGAGCCAGGCTCTGCCTGAACGTCCACGAGGAGACTCTGAGGAGCCCGGGCCAGTCCAGTCCGGGCCCTTAGCTGGGGCGAGGGGGGCCCCATGAGCCCTGGCAGAGACAAATACTCACCAGACCCTAATATATTGCTTGGTGGGAAGGCGGGACCTCGCACCCAGCATCCGCCCAAGGGAGTGCAGGTGTGACAGAAGGGGGCCACTGCAGGACGCCCCCCAGCCCCCTCCTGCTGTGGACAGGGAGTCACACGTGCTGGGCGGTGGTGTTCTGAGGAGCCCTGATCTGACGGAGGCTGCACCCACACACACGCGCAAACCAGGGGCCTCCACCCCCACAGACCCCACAGCGGGAGACAGCCCTGTGCTGAACTCCGCTGCAGCCGGCCTGGCTTGGTTTCCCTTCAGCACCCCCTGGCTGACGCCGCAAGCAAGGGACCGGTGTGGGTGTCCCTGAGGCTGGAGGGGGGCTCCTGTGGGTATGAAGGAGGGGTCCCCATGTGCATGTAACCTGGAGCTGCTACTTGCGGTCCCCGTGACTTTCAGCAGTCACTGACCTTTCACTGTCTCGGTGTCCTCCTCTGTGAGATGGACCCGGCTGCTGTAGAGTGGACCGGGTGGAGCCTCCTCCCTGCACCCCAGCTCCGGGCAGGCAGAGAGGTCTAGAAACATTGCGGGCTGGAATCCAGCTGAACGGTGGCCAAGATTTCAAGTTACCCTGTTTCTTAGGACACGTGGGATCTCTGGTCATTTTGCCGGGAATTTTGTTTCCTTTAATGGAGCATTAACTGATGTAACTGGAATGTTTGTGGCCCTCCTCTAAACTCGCATTATGTTCAGATGTCACCCTCGGGGTGACAGTGTCAGGAGGCAGGGACTTTGAGAGGTTCTGAAGCCACGGAGTGGAGCCCACACGGTGGAGTTAGGGCCTTCAGAGGAGACCCAGAGAGCTCGTGGGTTCCCCGCTGTGAGGGCATAGTGAGCAGGGCCACCTGTGAACTGAGAAGCTGGCCTTCGCCACAGGTCACACCTACTGTCACCTTGACCCTGGACATCTGGACTTCGGGCTGAGAGAGGACAGTGCCTGTGTCAGTTTGCCCCCTGGGCTGTGATGGCATCACAAAGAGCCGAAGAAGTATCCTGGAAGAGCACAGCCACCCAGCCAGGGAGGCCGGGCCTGGGCTCAGGAAGCTTCTGACCCGGAAGTCGTCGGGCAGCCTGGCAGGGCTGATCTGTCCACCGGCACCAGGGCGTCTGTCCTCCTCCTAGGAGGGAAGCACGGGGCGGGTGGAATCCGGGCTCCTGGGCCGGGAATGGCTCCAGGAGGGAGCGTTAGGAGACAGGCTTCTCGAGGACCAGTAGCCCAACATTTAGATTTTCAGTCACCCATGACCGCCTGCACCTCCTGCCCTTCAGGCTGCCTCTAGTGCTGACGTCGAGGGGACCAGCCTGTGACAGGGGGAACCCACATGGTCCCAGCTGCTCTGTGGAGAAGGTGCTCACTGTGACCTCAGCTGGAAGCACCACCTGCAGCTGCCCCTCCCCCACACCCTGCTGCCCTGCCCCCCACCCGGCCTGAGACGTTCTCGCCACCACCTCCCCGAGGGCTGGCCCTAGGGTATCGCTGCTGAACGATGACTTCTCCAGCTTCGGCGAGGCGGAGCCCAGCCAGGTCCTCTCCGACTGCGCCAGCAGGGTGAGGGGTCCCCCCAGCAGGGTTTCTGGGCTGTGCTCTAATCTGGTGTAAGGTGAGTGCGCATGTAACACAGTAACACACGCACAGCACGCACAGTCGTTTGTCAGTATCCAGGCCCGTCTCAGGTGTCAGCATCTGTGACCGCGCGCTCCCGGTGTGAGGCAGTGTGGTGTCTGCACAGAACCTACACGCGCTGCCCTGCCCATTTTATATCATCTTTCCATCACTTCTAATGCCTCGTATAATGCAAATGCTATGGAAGCGGTGGTTGCACTGTTTAGGAAACACTGAGAAAAGTCTGTCTGTCTGCAGGAAGGCATGGTTGATGTGGAATATTTTGCATCTGTAGCTGACGGCTGGATGCAGCACCTGAGCAAGGTGGGGCTGCGTGCGTTGCTTGCGGTCTGCGATGCGCACGCTCTGTGGGGAGACGAGTGTGTATCAGCTCTGACCGTTCCTGACGCCTGCCTGGCCTGGTGTGTGGGGTAACACTGTGTGGTAAATAGTACACAATTGTTTAATAACAGGAAGACATTGGGGGGGCTATAATAATTAAGTTTTCAGAGCAGAGTCTTGTCATGAATGAGGCAAATATTTCTTTTGAAATAAGAAAAGTTTTCCCGAATAAAAGTTGGGAGCACGTAACAGAAACGTAAAGGGTCTGGCTAGTGTCTCTCCCTCGGCAGCCGACGGCACGGCTGGTTTTCAGTCCATTCACTGAAGGAACATGGCGTCGGGTAGGTCTCACCGAGCGCCTCTTGGGGTAAAAATAAAGCTGGTGCCTTGTCCTTCATGGTTTAATGAAACGCAAGCTACTCCACTGGTGTGCTATACATGAAGGATTAGTATATATTTCTGATTTGGCTCAAAAAGACACGGTGACAGCAAATGGATTAATTCAACAGCTGTGCGGGGACACGGTGTCCGCCTCACTTAAGTTCTACAAAGGAAGGCGACGGCTACGCTCCCGGCGGGAGAGACGCTGAACTGCTCGTCAGCATGCAGCTGATGACTGCTAAAACGCAGAGCTGCTGGGGTGCTGCTGCAAGGCAGGGCGCGGGCCTGGCCCCTGAGAGCCCCCCTGGCAGGGCTGGCTGTCCTCCCTGCAGACGCCGACCCCAGGACCCGGGTCTGAGCCGAGCCCGAGGAATGCAGGCCGCTCAGTGCACCCTCGGTGCTCCCCTGCCACCAGTCGGGCTGGGCTGTGATGCCCGGGGTGTCGCCCACTCAGCCCCTCAGGGCTGGGTGCACCGTCCTCCAGCCAAGACTTGGGCTGCAGAAAGCCGTCCTGCCTCTGGCGTGCCTGCCTCAGGGGCTTGCGCCGCCACAGTTACCCACACGCGTCCTGGATCCTGGAGGGCTCCGGATGCGGAGCGGCGAGTGGTTCCCAGCAGCTCCACTTACACGGGTGCTGGTCATAAAACTGTCACGGAGGGTGGAAGGTGGAAGGGAGGAGAAAAGCTCGCGGAGCTCCTGAGGGAGCCAGTGTGGAAAAAGACCCGCAGGCTTCCATTCACCGAGGGCCCTTAAAACATAGCCCCAGGGGCTTCCTGCAGATCACTCTGCCAGCTGCTCTCTGTGCAAATCATTTTTCAGAAAACATTCGCCTGGGTCCACTGAGGACCATGAAGAACAAAGGACAGAAGCAGAAGACGAGCCCAGGACCAGGCGGCGGGCCCTTCCTGCCCGAGATAAGGTGTCTCCTTTGCAGAGACCCTGTCCCTCAGGTGGCAAGTGTTCGTGGCCTGTTCCTCCGCAGTTGTGAACTCTTCTGTATTTTCAGATGTTTTATTTGACTGACTGGTATTTTTTATTTAAATATTTGCTCTTGGTGTGCCCTAAGCTAATATCCATGATGCAATGTGTTAATTATACTTTTCCCCTAACACATAATTAGAATATAGCTAATAGTTTTAACAAGAAGCTTAAAAACAAACCCAAGAGGATGTTAGCTGCCGGAGAAATCTAACGGTGGATGTATGGGCCTTCGCTCTGCAATTATTTTGTTTCTTATTTCACGTTCACAATAAAATGATGGAAAATTAAAACAAAGCAGCAGCTGACGAGGTTCCCTAAAATGGTCGCACTTTCCTGGTGGTTCACACACAGCTCACGGTGACTATCCTTTTCCTTTCTTGCTTTTGCGGTATATGCGGTCACTGTGCATGACTCACTTAGCACGTCCTTTAAATAAATGCACATTCTAAATGCGGACAAACATCCCAGGTCTATATTCTCAGGCACACTGCTAGTCCATCAAGCTCTCAGGTTTGAGTCTGTCTGTGGCAGCTGTGTGACTGTGTGCACGTGGAATATTCTCCAGAGCCTCAGTTTCCCCATTTGTTAGAGGCAGAGGGTGCCAGCTCAGGTGCAGCAGTACAGTGGGACGGAACAGGCTTGTTGAGCCTTGAAGCAGGTGAAGCTCTGGGGATTGTGCAGTCAGCTCCTCCTCCCTCCCTCCAGCCTAGCAGCCCAGCGAGGGGAGGACCTGTTGCCATGGCAGCCATCCCCAGGGAGCAGGAGAAAGATGCTCCTTGTGCCACCTGCTGCCCTGAAGTTCCACAGTTTAATATTAAACTACCAGGTTATGCACTGTGATTAAAAATGCATAATTCAGACACTGTGCTTTCAGTCTCAAATAGCCACAAAATGATGAGTGGTAAATATTAATTAAAAAGTTACAGTCTTTACCTGTATCACGCCCGGGCTGCCCTCCCTCAGAGCGGGATTCATGCGCATCCCCCTGAGCGGCTCTTCAGATGGGAGCAGCTCTTCTGCTGGAGCTTGAGGCCTCCACGAAGGGAAACCAGCGAACTGGAAACAAGGAATTGCCAGGCCC
>RJWM01025518.1:0-29246 GCA_004363535.1 Dasyprocta punctata | reverse complement strand
TTTTTTTTTTTTTTTTTTTTTTTTTTTTTTTTTGCGGCACCGGGGATTGAACTCACAGCCTTGCGCCTGCCAGGGCAGGCGCTTAAGCCACTGAGCCAAACTCCCGGCCCTGGTTTTTTGAGGCAGGGTCGCACTATGTAGCTCAGGTCGGCCTTGCACCGCGTTGTAGCCCAAGCCGGCCTCGAACTCACAACACTCCGCCTACCTCAGCCTCCTGAGTGCTGGGATTAAAGGCGTGTGCCACCACGCCAGGCTTTTGTAGCATCATTTTAACCTGAGACGTTTTTTGCATCATGTGTAAGGTCAGCAGTTGAGCGAGCAGATGGTCTACTCTTTGAAACTAAAGAACATAAAACAGGAAAGAAGATGCCCAGGCAGCTCGCGTGCTTCCAAAACAGAACTGGTAGAATTCTCCTCCTCCCTTCAGTCACTTTTGCTGCCTTTTTTCAGTTTAATTGCCCGTTTATTCACAAGAGTGAAAACTTGAGGACCCTAAAGCCCATTTCTGGAATTGATCTAAGCCCCAAACACAATAAATGAGTAGAGAGAATGGAAGTTTGACACCTGTAAGTACTGAAGTGGGGCACTGGGTTCACTCTTCACAGCACTCACATGAGAAAATGAAGCTCACATGACACCTGTAACTTTTACCTTTATTTCATCCTACTATGTTGCCAATTTTATTCCCTTATTTTGGAAGTGTGAAAATATTATTCCAGACAAAACGTATTTTTGCAATTGACAAATGGTAGTTGATTGCATCAGAAATTTAAGCAACAAACCTTGGGATAGAAATGTGTGTACAGAGTAAAACTAGATTTTAAATGTAACATAAAAATATATTAGGAAGTTTGGTGTGAAGCTGGAGGACAAATGTTGGAGACTGCCAACCGTGATGACAAATTCTTATTGAGACTTTGTAGTACATGCTACTAGCCACCTTCAAAACACCAGAATTGAGTGGTTTTTGTTGTTATGAAATCGACACGTTCCTTTCTTCACAACATTTGAAAATGCACTCAAACTTATATTTTCATAAAAACTGAAATAACCAACAAAATTGCAAAGTTTAACTTGCTAGGTTTGCTTTCTTCTCAGACTCTTCATAGTAAATGACAGGTATCAGGTTTCAGAATGTAAACACAAAATGTTTGAAGCTTTTTAAGCCGATAAACTTGTTAGAGGATATTAATCATGACTTAAATCTTTACCTTCTTTCTGCCTAGAATGATTTATTTTTCTGTCTTTTGATACTGATAATTGTGCTGCAGAATAGTTACCTGCTTGCAAAGCAAGGGAAGTGTGTCCAGAAGTAGACTGTGCTTCTCACATTTAACAGGTGCTTTCACAGATGTTGTCACTTCCTGTCATAATAAAGCGCTGTAACTGTCTTGTGTCAAAAAACAACCCGTGGATCCCAAAGAGGTTAGACTTTGGAGACCAAGGAAATGAGTTCAAATTGGAATTCTGCCAGTGAGAACTGGGCCCTACTGATAGTTTGTTAGGTTTTCTTATTGGTAATTTTATTTTCACCTTAGTAGAAATAGCACCTGTTATTGTTTAATTATTGTAAGGATTAGAGCTAATGGGTCTTCAGATGCCACATCCGGGTTGGACAAGCTGTAGTTAGTTGTCTAACAGATGTTGCTGTTGATTTATTGTATGTGGTTTGAGAAGTGTGGCTTGTGAAGCTGAAGAAGTTGGGAAGAAAATCTCAAACTGTGGCTTATACTACAACTTGACAATTAGAATTGATCATCCACGAAAGGGACTAAGTGATTCCAAACGCCCCTTTTATGAAGGTGTCAAGTAATATAAGAAGTAGTAGGCTCAACTGAAGCAAACATTTGTACTCTCTCGAGATTTTTTTGAAACACAGTAATTATTTCAGTATCATCCACTGCTTGGCTTCAACCGGATTCTCTGGTTCATTAGGTGTGTTTCTCCATGGCCCTTTAGTTCTGCCAATGAAAGGGCTTGGAATGACTTTCATTTCCAAATTGCAAATGGTGGTGGTGAAAGACATTTAGTAGCTGGCAAGGTCGAACAATCCTATTTTGCATGAGCAGTCGCCCTGTAGTGTAAAGGAAGGAGTAGTTTCCATTCTTCAAATGGAAAACATTACAATTACAAATTCTTTAGGAATAAGAAAAAAGGTCTCACTCAGTACATGGCTAATTTAGGCATCTTTTTCCCTCCAGTTTCCGCCATAATTTGGCTTTTGTTTTTCTCGACGTCGATCTATTCGACTATATAGTACAGGTTTCATCACAGAAGTAAATAACAGCATGTTTCCTTGGGAGCAACTGAACAACGGAATAAAACAGTGCTTACTGTGTTTTGAAAGTTGTGTCAGATTGTCATGGTAATACAGAGTTACCTCATGTTGTCATAGCAACCAGAATTGTAAAATGAATTTAAAGAGGATGAAGAGTTACTCTTTGGGGCTGTGATTCCTTTAACTTTCAAGATTTCATTCCTTCTCTCCTTCTTTGTATTTCATTTTATTCCACTGAAACGAGAAAGAGAAAGATGGCTAGAGAGGGAATTATGGGAATTCGTACTTCTACCCAAAGAAGAGTGGCAACTGAATCATTCTCCAGGCTAGGTAGAATTCAGGGTCTGGAGCCAGGGATCAGATACACGGAGGTGAAGCCGGGCCAACTTCAGCAGGAGGAAGTTCCACTCCCAGTGGGTTGAAAAGGTACTTTATCTTTCTTTATGATTATTCATGGCTTTCCTTTCAAGCAAAAACATCCCAGTCTTCCTCTGAAAAAAAAAGTAGTATTGAGCTTTGGGAGATGATTCATCAGACTTTATCAGGCTTTTGGGGAAGGTTGCTTTTTCTCTGTAATTAGAATGATTTAAGTCATTTTAGTTGCTCAAGAGGTTAAACTTTGACCCTTGAGGTGAAAAACTAATTTCAATGCTAAACCATTTCTATTATTCCACAGTGGTGGTGGTGCGGGGGGGGGGGGGGACGCTATATAAGGCATTTGAGACTTTCCTCGCGGGAATGCATAGGATGTCAGATTCTACAAATAGTAAGGACTGAAGCGAAATAGATTTGTTAACCTTGAAGATCTCCTAAAAATTCCATTGTTTTTCATGGGCCTCTCTGCTCTCAACCTCTCGGTCTGAGCAGTCTGCTTTTGTGCTTTTGATTGCTACATTGCCTCCTCTCCACTTGCTTTTTAACAAACTCTTGAAGAGCTCTACAAGTTGCAGCAAGTTTTAGGCATTTGTAGTGGCCAGGTAGTATAATACTATTTTTAATGAATGTCTGTTTTCTATTCTTCACTGTGCTTTCTTTGGAAAGAGGCCCACGAAACAAAGTATTAAGAAAACACACTGGTGCCCTGGAATGTGTGTATTAGCTGCAGATTATTTCCTATTAGCAGATTAGCTGCAAGGCTATTGGCTTAGAAAGGTCTTTGAGAGTATTTTGTTTTGTAACTGATTCAAGCCATGGGAGAGAATTGCCACCATGATTGGAAAGAAGAATTAGCTACTGTTGCCATGGACACTGAAGTTCACAGCCCCATTGTTAAATCTAGTGCTTCAGCATGAGATGCCCCAGCGTGAGTTCAAGCTTTGTTAATGCAATGATCGAATATTCTTTTTCAGACCTGTGACAGGATCTTGTGAAAGATAGGTGAAATGTGTTTTTGCTATAGTGTTCAGTTTTCTTTATGAATGTATGTATTCTACAGAAATAAAATGATTCTGTGCTTTAGATCTCCATGAAAACTAATGAGAGCATCAACTTGTAAACATTTAAGTACCTTTGTAATATATTCCCATTTATAGTGTTTCTTTTAAAATTATATATGTTTTTAAAAGCATAAAATTGCAAATCACCTTCTTCCAGCAGCCTTGCCAGTATGACTTCTGACAGTATAAATTCATGACCGTATCTTATTCTGGATATCCCTTTATTAAAATGCATTCTAGATGCAAAATGCAAATTAGAGTAGCCAACATGGTTTGAGGGTGACTGTATGCCATGTAACCTACATAGGTTCTAAATTTAAAACCGGAAAGGAATAGCGGGAGTTAAATGACTACTGGTGTATGATGGTGACAAGGGTGAAAACTTGTCAAGTTCAAAGGGAAAGTGACAAAACCTTGTCACTACCAGACTGCTGCTACTACTCCAGTCTACAGATATTTAAGTGCAGGCTCAAAGCCAAGCATAATATTCTGCACTTCAAAGAGAACTTGTAGTCTTGACCGGGCTTTCTTTTTTTTGTATCTTAACATCTCCTATTCATCAAAAACACTTCTGTTCTATTATCTCACTGACAATACTGTTTTGTTAGTTTTCTTTGAGAGAGACTTAGATTAAATCATGTTTCTGCCACTAGCTGATCGCACAACTTTGGGTCATTTACTTACCTTGTATAAGCCTCAGTTTCCTCATCTATGAAATAGAATGAGAGTGGCACTCACCTCATAGAGTTCATTTTGTGGATGTATAGAGAGGGTGTGCTAAGCACCCAGTAAACACAATGGTTATGTTCAGAAATTTTCTGTAACTGATACGATGACTAATCCAACCTCCCAACCCGCCCCAATGTTTTCTACTTCTCCAAATTCTTTTGTATTTTAAAGTATATATTAAAAATCAAGGGCTGGGAGTTTGGCTCAGTGGCTTAAGCACCTGCCCTGGCAGGTGTGAGGTTGTGAGTTCAATCCACGGTGCTGCAAAAAATAAAAAAAAATTAAAAAAAATTAAGAAATATATTTAAAAAAAATCAATGAGACCTGTTGTGAAATTTAAAAGACCCTCAACTCATCATAGTCATCAAGCCCTCCTGTGTATATTTCTTCTATAAAAGTGTTAAGAAACCATATATCAAGTAGGTCAACTTTCAATGCATTTTATTTATCCAAAAAAATTGAACTACGTCGCTGTATGTCATAAGCTTTGTTCACTTGTCATCTTGCTATTTACCACTGTGTATTAGTGACATATAATAATTCCAGTGGCCTTATTGATACCAGGTTCTCGCCAATCAGGAGGAAGGGCAGAAGGACATTATCAGGTTTCCTGTGGCTCCTGTTTGTTAGCCTTATGACAGAGAAGACTGTCTTACTCAAACCAAGTGAGAAAGACAAAAGCAAGTCAGTTGTACTTCAAGATGAGGCAGACAATGATGTAAAGTGTCACTAGCCTGCACATATCACCATTTCTCTTAAAAACCTTGGAATTTAAATTCCACGTAAATAAATGTAAATACTTTCCTTACTGGGAAAGAAAATCTGAGAAGCAGAGGTCTTATCAAAAACCATAGTAATGAAGCTACACAGAGGGAAATTGGAACCGTCTTTGGAAAGGACTAATTACTCCACAGGAAAGGACTCAGGGGTCCACGTTGTTTATTTCCCAGCTAGCACTTTACTAGTGAAGAGAATTGCTTCCACAAACTGACATCCTGCTCAAAAGATTGAAGGATTTTCTGAAACCTTAGGATTCAGAATTCATATATATTGTGCTGTTTGTTGTTGTTCCTTTATGTTGTATGTTTCGATGCTGGTACAGTTAGATTATTGTAGATACAGAGGATCACTCCAATTTTGTACTTCAAGTGCTGTATTCTATTCTGCTTTTAATCTGAAATGGAGCAGAAGTTGCTTTCTATTTACACAATAATGATCCAGCCTCACATATTGTGGAAAAATGTTTTTCTAGTCTTTAATATTAACTTAAAGGAGAGAGTTTTAAGAATGTAATCATAGTTGCCAATACCATGAGATTAATTTTGTGGTCTGGGACAGTGGAATGATTTGAGCAGATAAACAGTTGTTGGCAACAGTAATAACAGAAAAAATAGCAGAAATGTATTCACTTGATTTTGGGGAACAAAAGATAGAAACTTACTGGTTATGGTACAAAATTTATATTTGCTTCTATTAGATATATGAATTATCCTGTGGAATCTTAAATTGTTAGAATACTATTCTTTAGTCCTATGAGGAAGAGTTAGGTTCACATGCTTGCAGGAGTACATGAATTGTCATGCATAGTTGTATCTGGTAAATTTTTTATGGATTTTAAGGTGTAGATTACAATTTGAAAAGAATGTTAATGCATATAATGGCATAATTAACTATACCTTTCACTGTTTTCTCTTGCAACAAAGGTATTTTAAATTATCTTCACTTCAAGAAAAAGTTAAGCTGGAAAGAGTTATTTCACAGTCTCACTATCTTGGTTTCATAATATCTGGATTTTACGAGGATTGAGACATTTAAGAATTCCCTGTAAAACTGATCTTGCCCCAGTAAAATACCCTTGTCCCAGTCAGATAGAAAGTTTGTTTGACAGAACCATTTATGTCCCTTGCTCTGATAGCTGTATAAAAGTACAATTGTAAAACAAAATGGAATAAAATATAGAGATAACCATCAACTGAGTTCCACAGACATTATTTTATTCCTGTTTTCTTCTACACTAAGTAAAAAAGAGAAACTGGAAGGTGGGTAATTTTTTCCCCTATCAAGGAGTGAAAGGACGCAAGTAGTGCAGTGCAGGTTGATGTCTGCAGTAAGAAATGGCACATGGAAAAGTTAAATCAGCTGAATGTGGAGGTGCATATGCCAGCAATCCCAGCACTCTGGGAGGTGGAGGAAGGAGGACTGAGTCTGAGCTGAGCCTGGGCAATTTAGCAGTTTAGCAAGACCATTCCAAAAGAAAAAAGGAACAAAAAGGGCTGGGATCTAGCTCAGTGCCAAGACCTTGGCTTTAGTCCTTAGTATCCAGCCAAGCAACTGAACCACTTCACCCTAAAAAGAAAAAAAATTTTAAAAATTAAAAAATAATTCAGTTTCAGATGAATCAAGAAACTTCTAGTCGAATACTCCCAGAGTTATAAAAGAGTAAAAAAAGAATATGCATAGTTTCTTTCAAAGTTTTTATAAAAATCATTTGACAGTGTTTTAGAAAGCCATAACTTGAGCTCTTTTAAAAAGCCAAATTTGTGCTAATGGGGAGTCTAATAAAGTGTCTTTCTGATAACATTTACTGTCCTCTCCAAATGTCATAGGCATACTTTTTCATTCTGCCTAAAGTCACTCTTTGAAATTAGAACATAATGTGGTCTCGGAGCATCAATTCTTGATCTTTTGATACAAATAAATAGAAACAAAATGTACACTCTTTAATTAATGTTTAAAAGCCCAACTCTTTATTAGTAAACCAAGACATATGTGATTGTTGAACCAAATTCTGTCAGACAATGGGATGCTATAAAACTTTTTAATTAGAAGGGATCCAGTATTGCAGGAAGAATTGTGTGTCTTTTCTGTGAAGTAGAATTTTAAAAACCAAATGAAACAAAACAAAACCTTTTTTCTTAAAAGCTTATTGCATTTTGAGTCCGGGATTCAACCAGAATATAATGAGAGCAATTGGGCAATGTGGCAGCACAGCAATTAAAGAAGAAAATATGTTCCTGTGTACAGTGATAAAAGATGCTAGCATTTTAGTAATATCCCACTCCTCTCACGTATTTCTAACTGAAAATGTGTGTACCGGTGTAACTCACTTAAAACCAGGTATGTATTCAAGTTTACCAAGAAAGGGGACCAGAAACAGAGCATGAGAAGGCCACACCAAGCCTTGTAGATTATTAGTAGATGAAGGATAAAATCCCAGTGAAGTAGCGGGTGTAAAGTCATTTGAGCTATACTTCTAGAGGACAGAAGGCTGTGGGTATTAAAAACAAGCAAAAGTATCTTAACCTACTTATAATAGTATGCTTTTATGAGAATATTGTAAGCGTTAAAATGGATAACTACCCTCAATTATAATAATATTCAGTTATTCTCATATGTGATGATTATTTTAATTCCAAACTACCCAAGTGTATGCCTCATGGTTAAATAGCCATTTTCTGCCATTCAACATAAATGTTCCAAAGTTATCTGAAGTGAGAAGGGGCAATGTAGTCTGTAGAGGAGGTCTTTTCCAAATGGTTGTTTTACTGGTTATTTTTATATGCTATAATTAAATACAATTGATTAATCACCATGACCCCCCCCACACACAAAGGCAATAACAACAAACAGAACAATAGCAATTAGCAAAAACAAAGCTGAAAAAATTATACTTTGTAATTCCCTGTGTGAATTACTGTGTTACGTTTCTCTGGACCTTAGTCCTCTTATTAGAACTGGAAAAATAAAAGACAGTAGCACCTGGCTAGGTTTTAACTTTTAATTATGGCTGTATCGCCTCTGCTGAATTTTTCTCTTCTTTTACTATCCAGATACTGTTCTTTCACTTGTGTAAGTCATCTTTCATTTTAATACCCAACCGTGGCATCCACTGTAGCTTTATTTTTATGAGAAAAAGTGATACTAATTGGTGACCACCTGACCTATCTCAGTTAAGCACGTGACATCATATCACAGGTTGGGATTGATGCTTTGTTGTTTCTGGATTGTATTAAGCCGTAGATTACTGTGTTGCTAAGGGTTTAAAGCATATCCTTTGTTACTAGTGTTACCAGGAACTGATGTCATTTCACCACTTATTTTTTGAGCCAGTTTTTATGATAGTGAGCCAGATCTTCTCAGTGTATGAATAAATAGGGATTTGTAGAAACGGATGTCTGTTGCACAAGTTCTTGTTAATATCATAACTGAGTCCTGCATTTCCAAACGTCAGTTCATATGTGTCTGTTCACAGAGAAAAGCGAGGAAATTAGAAAATGTCTTATATGTGCATATAATTTTAGGTACATGTGAGTGAATCTTGGAATTAATTCTGATTTTCTTTAGTCGATGTATGAAAGCTGTTGTCTCATTTATATCATGACAGTTTTACTGTTTGAGGAATTAGTATTGAGGTGTGATAAAAAAAAAACAATGAATGATGCTACGGCATTGCTATCCACTGGAAAGGCAGGCTCTTGGGGGCCTGGGGTGACCTCATTCACCTTATTCCCTCCGGCACCTTCTGACTTCAGTCTTTTGCCCCAAGTCAAAATGACCATTAAAAATGAATGTTTTGAATTGATGCATGTCATCAGGGAAGCCTAGACAAGAAACTAAAGACAGTCACGAAAAGAACTTCCAGAACTGCCTCAGAAAGTGGCGAGAACGATGGGATAAGTGTATTGGAATGTTGGCGGGGGGGGGGCATATGTTGAGAGGGATTCGTGACAATATGTCTTCCAGTGTAATACATCTAAAAACCGGAATTTCTACGTTCACCATGTTAATTGATCACGCCTCATACGTAGGTCATAATCAATTCTTAAAAAGAGCAATTATGCTTCCATAATGATGAAGAGCTGTGCTTCGTTCTAATCACCGTGCACACATTTTGCCCTTTATGCCTGTGAGCGCTCTCCAGTCAGGTGCTGTCATTATATTTGCCTTATCGAGGAGAAAACTGAAGCACAAGAGAGTTTGTTTCCAGTTTATTTCCAGAGCCTCTGTTTCTTTCAGAGGTGTGCTCTTTTCTTCCGTCTTTCACAAAACTTTCAAAGTTACACTAGTCCTCTCTTCTTTTCCTTCTGCCATGTCCCTCATAAGTCACCTTTCATGTTTCTTCGTTCCTCAGCATTAGGCTTTGAGGATGCACAGACAGATAATACACAGTGCTCTCTGGAGTCCCACTGTTGGTCTCCTTACTTATTTCTTGCTTCCTTCAGCGGGAAACTCAAAGGCTGGCCTTTGCCTTTCTCTTCGCTGTTTTTCTGGCATCCACAGTACTGCCTAACACATAGGATGTGTCCACTAAGCACTTGTTGCATGCGTGAATTGCAAAGATACTACTTCCCCCTAAAGTAAGAGTGGACACCGAGTGCTGAAAAGGATGATTTTATCTAATTCCCCTTCAAACCAGGCTGGTTCCTTCTTTCTCATTCCCATTGGTCAATGGGAACCCTCTTTTCTTTGCTTTTCTTCTGATGGCCTCTTCTACTCCCTGGTCTTCCTTTCTTTGAATTTTCTCTTTCCTTTCCATCCTGCAGTTTCTGCCGAGATATGCTTCCCAAATCCTATCATGTCATAGTTCAAAAATGTCTAATGACTCCTGCTTGGGCTTTTGTTAAACTGTTCCTTATATATCTTTTGCTCTCTCAACTATGCCACAAACACTGCCAGCAATTGTGTAGAGTTCTTGGAGTGGCTATACGTAGTGTTGATAGTATATTTGGTTATATATAGTAAAGCCATTAACTGTAGCACAGGAGGCATCTAGGACATATTGAGAAACCCAAGATGCATGTATTCTGTTGGTGTTTAACAGTTAATCTCAATTCAGCAGCTTAAAATGGCACACATGTCCCTAGGTCAGGAGACGAGGACGGCTTGGCTGGATGATCTACTCAGGACCTCCGTGGACTCACTTGAGGTGTCAGCCAGGCCTGTGGCTCTTGCCTGGGTCCAGAGTCCTATTCCTCACCTGCTAGCTGTTGGCGGACTTTATTTCCGTGTGGCTGTAGGACTGAGGTCCCTCTGTTCTTTCCAGTTGCTGGCCAGGGACCACTGTCCACACCCATGGACAGTTTCTTGCCTTGTGGTCCCAAAAATGTTTACTGTTCTCTAGGCTCTGTGAGGCACATATTAGATGTCCTCTTCTGAAACCAGCCATGGTTCTTAAAGAGATCAAGTCCTTATGGAAACTCTCTTCATTATAAAGTCAATTGATTTGGGTTGTTAATTCCATCTCAAAACACAGCCGATCCCGGATCAATATGGCGGAATAACTGATAAAGTGTACATTCACCAGGACCCAGGCATCTCGAAGCTGCTGAAAAAACTCTGAACTGTACTCATTACGAAAGAGTTGAGATTCCATAAACCCAAAAGGAAATGTGACTCTGGAGATGATGCCTCAGAACACCAACTGTTTTTTCAAGATCGATAGTAGAAGAGTATCGTGCTCTTTCTTCATTCAACCTGTTTTTCCTAGAAGAGGTCTTGGAATGCACTAGTGCTATTTCTGGAGTTTTTACATGTCTATCAATGAGATCAACTTGGAAAGTAATACAGCGTCTTTCCTCAAGTACCAAATTTCAAAGATGGCATTGTAGAATCTCACATTTCCTAGTGTTATTTCTAGGAAGAAGTAATTTGTAAAGGAATTTTAGTTGAAACTGAGCTTCTTTAAAGAATATTTGCATAATACATTACCAAGCAGATGTTACCTCATAGGCATAGAAACAAGACCAAAAGAGTTAAAAGGACACAGGACAAAGGTCTACTGACTGCTTGTCTTCATTTGCCTCTTACAGTTCATAATCAAAAAACCTTTAATATCTTAGAGCTATAAGGGTTCTTCCATTATTTGGGGACATTATATTTCCTGTTTTATATTTGTGTCATGAGACTGAATTTTGCCTGTATATATGCAGCATTGAATATTTAAACTTTAAAAAAATTCCTTGAAATCTGGTTATAAAATAAATACGCTATAGTCACATTATAATTATATGTTCCATCTGCATTTTCGCTTCTAGATCTTTATTTCATTAACCTTATGCTAATGAAAACACATGTCATTAATGGGTGTATCAAAAATGGGAGAACTGCTTGGATTTTCTAGTTTGGAGCTGATCTGCCTTGTTTTTGAGCTAGATCAATGTTGGTCAATTTTAATTTAAAAAAAGATGCTTTCACGAGTCCAAAATATGTGATTTATGACTATTTCATTAGAATTAGGTTGCTACACTGTTCTAGAATTATGATACCACAATGATCTAGGTTGGAAAGGGCTTCACCTCTCTCATTCCCTGTAGTATCCCGGGGGGAGGAGATGTAGTTTGTGTCTCATCTTGCCTCGTTCAGAGGTTAGTACGAGCTGACTGTGTTGTAGTCTCTTTGCGATGTTTTGTGGATCAAGTTTGCAATCTGCTGTGTGCATGTATGTCCCTCTAGCTTGCTTACACTGTTAGGAAAAGGTGGGTAGCTGTCTTTCCATGTTTGTCTGCAGTGTCTGTCTGCAGGGGTTTGGGAATCAGACAGAATTCAAATATTAACCCAGCTACTTACTGACCGTGTGATCTTGGGTAAATTAATGCCTCCGAGTTTAAATCTGATCTGTAAAACTCAGGTGATTATATAATCATGGATGCTTAAAATTCAATAGAAGACTCTACTAATGAAGTATCGAACAAGGTACATTCTAATGTTAATAATTGCAGTTTCCCGTCTCCCCTCTCACTAACTCCATGGGGCAGAAGCTGAGCTAGAATCTGTGGTAGGATCTGTGTCAGGTGCTAAAAAGAAATGAATGGATAAAGCACACACTCTGCCCCCACTGAAGGCAAGACCTCTGTCTAGAGAATATCAGTGTTTATGCACTCACAGTGCAAGATAGGTAAATAATAAGCATATAAAGACACCAAATCACTGCTGCTGTTGCAGAAGATAGAAGGTTATATAACCAGCTATCTTAATCACATGGAAATAATTACGTTAATCTTTCTGGGTTTTCCCGTGGCTTTCTGCACATTTTGGTTTTAGTTAAGGTGGGGTTCTTTGATTGGAAATGCCCACAGGATATGAATCCTGGCTATTGAAGTTGTATTCTTGTTTCCTTTGCTGCTGTAACCATGTTGATGGTCAGCTGGACCTGTTTTCATATTCTCTCTAGATTTGATCTTTGATGAAAGGAGCCAAAGAGAATTCAAAGGAGTTACCTTGCCTTAGGGACTTCCTTCTTCTATTAAACTGATGCATCCCAACTTTGCTGGGGTTTAGGGAACACTGAAAGGCCCATGTTGATTCAGTTTTGACTTGAAAGGGCTGTGTCTTCCTACTATTGCAATGTTTGCAAGAGGAGATAGAGCTCTTGCTCAAGATTTTAGTGCATAGTTTTCTAACTGTGTTTATCTTAGGTATTCTCAGTACTCGAAGCAAAGAAAACTGCTTTTGTAAAGTGCCATAATTCATCCATTTGTACGAGGCTTTACAAAGCCAAATTTGACCTTGCACATTCAGTTCTTCAGTGGAATGAATTTTCATGTATGTTAGTTTTCATCTACATGAGCAGAACACGGCAAGCTAGGACTTTAAAAGTCTAACTATACATGTATTTTACTTCACTTAATCATGTAGTTTTACCCTCTTAAATAAACTTAGCTGTCATCAAAAGCTATTATTCAAAGAGTAAATCAGATGCCCTGATTTGGGAAAGGCCTGGAGAGATGTGTCAATGTAAGGTCTTGATCGGGACCTTACTTTAAACTGCTGTCCACCTCCCCGCAGAAACCTTTTCCTCCTGTGTTCTCTCTCAGCATTTTTCAGTGTGAAAGCACTGTGCTGTCGTCCTGACATCTTCTGAGGATGCTTCTCCTCTCTGTATTCTCCGCGATACCTTTTGCAGCCCCTCACCTGGCATGGTATTCAGACGTGTTCTTAATCGAAGACACAGGCCGTAAGTTTGATAGTTGAACTCTAGCTAAAACATTTTTGAAAAACTCAGAGGAAAGAAAAGAGAAAAAAAAGAGGCACTTTCTCGGGAGATAGGCTTATCCAGGTTTCCACTGTGTTCCTGAAAGCAGTTCTAAACATAGCCGATCTCTGTTCCACAAATAGTTCTGCTCTTTATTTGTAATGAGCTGACAGGGAGCTCCTTCAAACACTGGAAGTGGCTGCTCAGATTCTGGAGCGAACAGAGTTTTCGTAATAGTTTTTGTGCTCTACTTTTTTGATGATCTAATACAGTGAGATGAGGCTCTCTAGTGTTTGAATTATGGAACAATATCACATCTCTCCCAGCGTATCTTACACCTCTGTGGTATTTAAGGATTTATAATTGTTTGGTGCTGGAATTGGTGCAGGAGAATGGTGACATTGATTGACATCAAAGGGCTGTTGGTGGTACCAAAAACAGTTGGAGACACATTCAGATTTAAACTCTTATGTCTGATTAAACAGTACTTGCAAAGCCATACTTTGTTTTCTTGGTGGGACCAACCTTTTGAAGAACTATTCATAAACCGAACCTTTCTGATCAAAAAGTGGGCAAAGAAGTCAAATCTATGTAAATGTCTTTTTTGCCAGTTACCTTTCTTTACTTCTGTTTCACTTTGATGTTTGAAAAGGGAGTTGATGCTTGCGAATAGATCAATAGCATGTTTACAGGAAAGGTAAAAAAAAATTAAAAAATTATGAAAGATTAATACTTTCTATCATGATAAAATATTTTATTTTAATATAAGATGTATTCATATGTATTCATATATTTTATAGTAAATTTTTCTAACCAATGTTGGAAAATTCCTCAAATTCCTAATTCCTTTAACTTACTTTGATGACTGAAATGCACATAAATTTAGTGTTATTGCTTCTGATCATTAGCATTAAAAATTACACAACAGCAAGTCCTGCTAACTAATTATGCTAGATTGACAAGTCAGAAGAGGATCATCACATGCAAATATTATCTTTTAAAGAAAAGAATCTTAAAAGAAGACTTCTATTTTAAAACTTGTTCATGAATATTAAAAAATAAAGATACTGTAAGAATTAGCCTCTTAAGTGTCATATATGCATTCTTAAATGCATGTGTATTCCAGTGAGATGTTGTACATTAAGTCAGTGTTTCTCAGTTTGATATGGCCTTCCACATAGATTTGTGATCTGTGATGGCTTTATGTAGAATAAAGGAATAAATAAAAGAGAAAATAATCCAGATTTTTCCAGATGGAAGTTCAACGTACTTAAGAATGCATAAACTTTCCCTTGCCTGGTTAATGTTGATTCTTCTTACTAAAGTTAGGCATCTCACATCATAATGCATAAAATGAGATTTCCCCTTGTAAAATCCATAACAAATATCGATAGTCATAATATGGACCTTATTGCCTGTGATTAAATTTCCGAATAATCGTACCTACCATTTCTCTTGCTGTCTGTTCCATGTATATTAGTGTTTCCTTCCTGTGAGGCATGCTGCTGAGTGCTTTGTATAGTATTATATTTAGTCTGTCTTTTAAAAGGTATAAACAGCTGGGTGTGGTGGCACACACCTGTAATCCTAGCACTTAGGAGGCTGAGGCAAGAGGATCATTGCAAGTTCAAGGCCTGCCTGGCTATAAAGTTTAATTCAAGGCCAGCCTAAACTGCCTAGTGAGACCCTATCTCAAAAATACAAAAAATAAACAAGCAAATAAGTAAATAAATACAGTAAAATAAAAGCTATAAAGAGAAGCTCAGGGAAGTATAGCAAGTTTCCCAAGATCACACAATACCAAATGGAGTTGGAATTTGTGCTCAATTGTCTAACATCCAAGATGGTCTTCGATATGAAGAAAGACAATCCCCTGACGCTTTGACGTTGTATTGTGTACTCAGGCATATACTATACATTCTGCATAGAAGAATCCAAATGCAGGGATAGCCCTATGGGCTCTGTTCTCGTCTTCTCTCACATAGATCCAGGCTGCGCTTCATTAAGTAGTGAAAAGCATCCGTAGTGCTATGTGGGACCTGTCAAGTTATCTGGTCATTTTTGCATGTAACACTCTTTTGGGACTTTCTGATGCTGCGAGAAAATGCTTGGGGAGGACTTTCTAAGAAGCACATTTGGGCTTGATGTCATTTTTTCATTGCTCATTTTTCTAGCTTCAATTATTTGTTAATAGCAAAATCCATGAGGGCCTGGGGATATGGCCTAGTGGTAGAGCTCTCCTGTAATATTCATGAGACCGTGGGCTCTATCTCCAGCACCAGAGAAAAAAAGCAAAATCTAGGACACTGAATGTAGAGATCTGTTTATGAAAAGGATTGTGTTTAGTACAAGATTATACAAACTGTTTAGGAAACTGACAGGAAAAAAAGGATTTTTGTTTGTCTGTTTTATTGAGGAGATTGGTTGGTTTTTTATTTGGATTTTCCCCAATCACCAGCACAATTTAGAGTTTAGGATTTAGGATTAAATCGTAAGGAAAAAGGATTTTCCTTTTCTTTATTTTATTTTTCACTCTACAAACCTCTGTGTATCACTTGCATCAGGTTCAAGTCAGATAGCATGCCAGTTAAGCACTGTAATAGGATATTGGTACCCTTGGGTAGATGTCTGATTACTTTCTGCCCAGAAAACACATTCCTTGATGCTTATATCAGTTTCTATGACTTATTTATTTTAAATATACCACTTTAGCAAGCTGCATGCTCTCCTACATTAACTATCTGTTTTCTAATTTCATATCAAGAGGTGAAAAAGCAGAGCACTGGTATTTGTGTGTCACGTTTCTTTCTTAATCCATTCAAGTACCTTTTCACTCTTTTACCCTGTGATAGAAACTGAAGATATTCTAACACACCTCATGCCGTTACTGTTTATGACTTGAAAATTTACACAATTAACTTATAAATTCATAATGTCTGTCATTGTGTATTTGAGAAATGCAGACATGCATAAGGTGCTATATTTGCAGTACATTTATTAGCTACTGTATAAGCACATAGATGTATGATTTTTTTTCAGTACTAGGGATGGAACAAAGACCCTGTGAGTTGAGCTGCATCCACAGCCCATTTTATTTTTATTTTGACAAAGGGTTTTGCTAAGTCATTAGGTTGCCCAGGCTGAGCTTGAGTTTGAAGTCCTGCTTCAGCCTCTCAAAGTGCTGGGATCAGAGGTGTGCACCGCCGCCACCACGATCACCACACCTCGGGTGAAATGGTTTTTAACTTAATTTTGATTCCTTGTTAAACCTTTGGATGGAAACCAAGGGCATCATTGTATCAGACGTGGATCTGTCTTTTGCTTGATTGTGTTGGCCCTTAAATCCTGAAACATTCGTAAAAATTAATAAATCTGAGCAAATATTGGGGACCTGAAATTGCGAAGTCTAGATGAAACCAAGAGCTGCTTGCTGGTTAGGCAGAGACTAAATTTTCTCCTGGCCCTTCCTGCAGTTTCAATTAGAATTACTTGTTTGTTACAATCTGATTCTCTTCAAAAATAGATACTTCGAGGAAAAAAAGGAGCCACAGACTCTGTGTTGAATAGGAAGTTGATTACTTGGGCATACTTCAGAGTGGGTGCCTGTCCTACTTCCTAGGGAATTACTTCCTACTTTCACACTTCACTGTACTAATGATTAGTCCCAGTTGGAGTTCACTAGCACCAACAATTGTTTTGCAGTTACTTATGAATCAGATTTGACATTTTATGTATAATTTCCTTCTACTTCCACAAGTAAGAATATTTTCTCAGTGTCCCCTTTTGGTAAAGCATGTTTTATATTTTAAAATTACAGCTTTGTTTTGTCATTTTCTTTAGTTCTTCATGTTGTTCTTTACTCCGATTTCTTCTAATTTGTTTAACTATGAACTAGACCCTGTCATCACTGGCAGATGTGAAAGGCGTGACGTGTGCAGCACTCAAAATACTGAGTTTTGTATATAGTGTTTCATAATGTAAAGAATTATGTGTAGTGTTGTCCATATGCTTTCTTTGTAAAGCATATTCCCAGAATTCTAGGTGTTGAGAGAGTAAGGCTGAAGTGTAGACAGTGAATCAGTGTATAATTTTGTTTTACTATATATAATAATATAGTAAAACTATTAAACTGGGAACAAGAGAATCTTGGGGTAGTTTCCTGTTTTAAAAAATACCTGTATTCATCATATTTCTGTGCATTTGTTAGGACTGAATCACTTTCTTTTTAGTGTGCCTGAAACTTAGCACGCTTCTGGGTTTTGTGCAGTTAATTAAAGGTGTTTGTACAGTTATGCTAGTTTCCAAAAAGAATTTCCAGTTGGCAGCAACTAATTGTACAAGCAAAGTCATCCAGTTTTTACAAGGAAGATATCACTGATGTGTGTGTGTGTGTGTATTTATACACACACATGCAGACTTGTGTAATTCTATTCCTTATCAAAATTTATGCAATATTACTAGAGTGCAAAAATTTATAATAAAGTCACCTTCTAGCGTCTCCAGATACTATTCACCTCCATGCTAACTTTAAAACCAGTGCATCACTAAAATTTGTCTTGTGACAAGAAAAGTTCATAAAATAATACCTTTTGTTATGGTACTCTTAAATACTATTTTTGCATTTTTTATGAACATCACTTTTTGCTTAATCCTCTGTTTTATGCACTTAAAGTTTTAGAAGTCCTTCAGTAAAAGTTATTGTTTTCCATATTTTACTTCAGGAGGAAAGCAAGCTCATTTTACACTTAGTTTCTTTCTGGAAAGCCATTATGTTTTTCTCTCCTCTCTGTGACCAGGGAGTTTTGTACCATCATAGTTTGCTGCTATTACAACGTTGTAAGCAAACAAAATATTTATCACTCCTGTCTTTTATGTAGAGTACTAAATCCATATGCATGACTTTTAAAATATTCTGCTTCTCCTGCCTCATTTCTCTTTTCATTTATTTAAATCAAAACAAAAATTTATTTTTTCTCTTCTTGAAATTGAAAATTTTCCTTGACTTTTCATGTACCATCAATGGAAATACTTTCTCCTGATATTCCAGTAAGTGTAGTATAGATGCTGGAAAAGTTGCAGTTACACTGTACATTGTATCACTCATTCATGCTCTAGAGTGAAACACGTTTAAGTACAGAAACTTTTACTACCTTAACAGGAAGCAAATTGTTTTCTCATTTCACTGATACTAGAACAAAAAATGATTTAAACTGCAGTATGAGAGAAGAAAAGTGCACAAGCCAAGTGTCTGACAGTACACAGAATCTTGCGATATTTACCCATTGGCAATCCAACATGAGTGATTGTCAGTGAACATTACAGAAAACTTTGATATTTACAGCACTCCTCATGACCAAGCTGTGTGAAATAATTTAACAGTATTTACTTAAGTGCTAGCAGAAGAATACATCCCTTAGTTCTTTGGGTCTCAGAAATATCTCAAAAAAAAGAGGTGTCTCTTGCATTCTAGGTTATGCAATTTATAGGACAGAGTATTTCAGCTAAACCTGGGGTCTTTTGTCATTGTTTGAATATGCCACTATATAGCTTTGAAATTTCTGTAGCAGAAACTTTTGCTTCTTTACCTCTCTTAGGAAGACCTTTTCTGCTGTTCAAAATTAAATCCAGTTCTTGGGGCCTGAAGTCAGCTATGTTAGGCTATTCCTCAAAGTGTTAGCACAATGGGCACAATTCACAGATAACATATATTACCCTCTTGTGCTGGCAAATGCCATGCTTTTTATGATTGTTCGTGTGCAGCTGGGATGATAGGAACCAAAGCCATAAAATAGTCATTAATATACTTTAGCAGGGAGCTGTTTCATTGGTAGATGCTAATTAAGGATGATAGATGTCAGTGATTGAAATGAGCACCAACCATTTGGTCAACACAAGTGAAAGGTCAGCTATCATCCTGAGTGATTTAACTAGGGATGCTTTGCTTTTAGCGATTTTCTTCCTAACTTTTCTAAATATATAAGGAAAAGATCCACAGTAAGTGGAAGGGAAGGGAGGCATAGCACATCCCTATCTGAGGATGAGGTAGATACATGCTGAAAACTCTGACCTAGCGCCCTATGAAGTTGCTTCATGTCCTGCAAAGCAATGCTCTTGTGCTTTTGGAGCCCCCCAAGCTGTGGCTCAAATCAGCCACATTTTTATGTGACATTGGCATTTATCACAGTAGTCAAGTCTTGAGTTTTGGAGACAACTGCTGCCCACAGTTAGGATGAAAACCTTGTGCCAGGACATAAACTCAGAAGAGTTAGAAACTGAGCTAAAGATCAACCTCATCTAAAGGGTCTGTAAGCCAGCGACAACCAGGCGGGCTGGGAGGAGAATCCAGGAGCCAACTCACACCTTCCTGTGAGCCAGAGGCAGCCATGGATTCTTATTATATCTGAAATTGTCTACAATACAATCTGAAAAGAAACTCCCCAGATCACAGATTAACAAAATGGAATCCACTTAAATGTCGTGCAGCCTTGAGAAGATGAATTGTAGAAAAGTTGATGATGATGGTCCACTTTAGTTGGTCAAGTACCTGTTGCCCATTTGATTACTTTTTGTTTTCCTTAAGTGATATAGAATGCTATCATATTTAATGAATCTTTCACTTCAGTGGTCAGTGTTAAAATAAATGACTGGCTTGTGATAAAAGTGTGTTAACCAGACAAAACAATTTCTCTAAATGGAATGGATGTCTGATTGTAATTACATGCAAGTACTCTTTATTCTGATACATAATATATTTATTCTGGTACATATATATTTCACAGATAAGTCTCTCGAAATGGCCAGTTATGTAGTTACACTCTTAATAAGTAAAAACTTCAGCATTAAAATGTTTATACAAGTGGAAACACAAGTATAAGTACACAAAACTCCTCATTTTCAAATTAGGGTAACTATAAGATCTCGCATTGTGCATTTTATTGTGCTTTGTGTTATTTCTCATTTCCATGTCTTAAAGATTTGCAAGAAAATTTAATTTAAAATACCTGTAACTTAAGCTCCCCAGTTGATAAAAACATTCCACTCTCAGAGCAGAAAGGTAGTAGTGCTGCTGGAAAAATGGGACAGGAGAAGACATGAGTGCAGACCCCTGAGAGTCTGGGTTTAGTATTCCTGGTAGCCGCAGAAGCAAGAAGGAAGACGTTGTCCTTGAAAATCCTGTTGCAATTGGCGATAGCAGAGCTGTCAAAGACCAACCCATATGGGTGGACTTGGAAATACTCAGTCTGGTTTCAGTAAAGGCCTTCTATGAAATGAATTTGTATTCATCTTTCCAGCAGTTTTCAAAGGCACTGGACTAGAGCTTTAACCAACGAGTACCATTGATGTGGGATGGTGGTTGATTTAGAAAACAAAACACAATAAACAAAAACCCGAGAATAGCTCATTGATATTCTTGGGCAAAGGGAACGATGATATGATTGTGGCTAGACTCATTTGGACATTGTGGGAAAAGCCATAGCTTAAAAAATTGTATCCCCATTTAGCCAATTTACTGAGACAAGACCCGGCGTGGTCTTCTTAGCCCCAGTTAATGACGTTGCAGTTAATTTGTGACTTGCACAATATCTGTTCGTGCTGTTGGTGCCAGACGTACTTCACATCAAGGAGCCTGTTATGCAACTGTGAGTAAGAAGGTTGGGCCACTTCACACCCTTTCATGTTGTCAGTTGGGACTTCTGTTTGGTTCAGGTTGTGTGTGTGTGTGTGGTTCTAAAATATAAAACTTTTTCAAAATCCTTTATATTTGACTTTGAAAGGAGATTTTATTATTCAGGGGAGGCTCTTTCTAACCTGAAAATTCTTTCTGACTCTGACACGGTAACCACACTGTTAATATGAGTCTCACAGAAGGCTGGAAACTGGCTATGTTTCCCAGCCTGTTCCCCTTCTCAGTTTGGCCACTACTTCCCCTTTATTCCGGGAGTTGATTTTACCAGCCCTCACATGGAGATCCTCTTTGCTTGTTCAAATTGTGCAAAGGAAAATTATTTTTCTTCCTAAATCATTTCTCCCTCCTAAAATCCTGGATTAGATTAAGCAAATATCCTATTTATGTAAATAAACTATTTAATTAAGCAGAGGCAGTAACGATGTCAGAAACAATAAAATGGATGATTTGTCAGAAATAAACTGCAGGGATCTGATCCTTTGAAGATAATTGAAAGTTGAGTATTTAAAAACATGAATTAAAAAAAATCTGCGTATGAATCTTAATGAGTTGCAGTTATATAAATTACTGCGCCATTAGTATTTTGGAAATTTAAACTCAGAAACAAAAGCAGTGCGCTAGTTTATCACTTCTAGCCAGTGAAGTGTTGTACAGCCGGGAGCCCCAGAATCTTTGGGGTGAGTTTCTATGGGCACCAAACAGCTCGGGAAGACAGAGCCTAAATCACCTCTCGCGTTGGACAGTGGGACCACTTTGGGGTAGTGTTGCTGCAAGAAATGCAGATTTTCTTTCACACAAAGGAGCTCAGTCAGGGTCAGCCTGGGGAAGAAATGATTAACCGCCTTACTTAGAAAATCCATGTTTAAGACAAGTTTCTGATCGCATTTAAGGCTGATCTCATTCGTCTTTGCGACTTTAGAGCTCGTCAGCTGTCACATTCGTTAGTCCCTTTCTTACCTCTTAATGGCAAGACCACTGCACTTCTAGTCTCTAGTTTTCTTTTTTTATATGTTTGCTCATCTCTGTTGTGGCTCTAGGTCAGTCACATATCAATCCTGTATAAATTACACAGGAACCTATATGGCAGCTTATGCCTATAATCCCCACACTCTAGAAGGCTGAGTCAGGAGGATTCTCAAGTTCAAACCCAATCTCAGAAATCTGGTGAATTAGCAAGATCCTGTCTTAACAAAACAAAACAAAACAAACAGCTCAGTGCAAAAGAGAACTAGGTGGGTAGGTAGAAACTAAAACCATAGAAAACTTCAGACTGGACAGCTATTAGTTGTGTGCAAAAAAGAAAGATACTGACTTTTTTTTCCCCACAGAATGCTAAATTTCCTGCTTTAAAGAGCATTTATTCCTGAAAACTATGATAATCACAACATTCCTGGGACAGGTTTTTGTGTTAGACCAGGTTTTACTGTGACTGTTCCACTTGCCATGAGCTGTTTTTTTTTTTTTTTTTTTTTTTTTTGGAAGAAAGCTAAAAGAACAATTGTGTCTCTATATGAAGTAATCCAGAATGTGATTCATCATTTTATTCCCTCTCCCAAATTTTAAATACCTCGGTTCTGCTCCTCTCCTTTTCAGAAATGATTTTCATGTGTGTGAGAAATAAGGACCTGTTATGGGAATATCATTCAAAATATCTTACAAAAATGTCAAACCTGCCTTCCAAGACAGGTCTATGGTGAGATCTTACTTACCATTAGGGGATAAGATTACAATGAGAAAATTATTTTTATTCAATTCTAAGGGGATGTCTATTAAAGTCGTGCATGATTTCAGAGCAGTTCTCCAGAGATTAACTTTTTTTATGGCAAAGTGAAACCACGTAACATAATGCAAGTCATACTACCATTACAAAAAGGAAATTAAAGTTGGAAGAATCTGTCATAATATTATGAAAGTTGAGGAATTAAAGTTTATGACTTTATTTTTAGAATTTGCAAAGAAGTGCCTCTGGGTATTTGTAAAACTGGGAGGAAAATGAACAGTAACTACTGAAATGCATGTGTGTTAATTCAGGCTCCTGTCCCCTCTCTTTAATCCTGCTCCTTTCTTAGCCTGACTGTTCTAACTGTAGCAATCCTAGATCCATAGCCTGTATGTCTTAAAGGGCTTGGCGATTTCAGATTTTTCCTACCACCCAAACTCTTCTGCATACTGATTGCTTCTCATGTTGAAGCTAGACAAAGTCTTTCACGACTTTGTTGAAGAGTTTGTATTAAGATTTCAGAAATAAAGCACTCTCCTACATTACATTTGCCAACAATTTCCTTTTCCAAATAGACTAGGGCAGAGTTTATAATATGACAGGATTGTGATTTTTTTCCCTTAAACTATCAAGCAAACTACAGACGTGATTGTCTTTTAAAATCTAATAAAATCAATTCTGTCTGTCACCTCGTCTGTGCGTTTGTTGTGCCTGTAGAATTATGGAGGCATGAGTAAATCCATTAAGAATTTTTTTATTTAAGTCAAGTGGAAAATTTTTCTTTTCTCTTCGGCAGGGCTAGGGATCAAGCTCAGGGCTTCATGCGTGCTAGGCGAGAGGTCTGCCGCTAAACTGTGCTCCCAAATCCTGAAGTGGAAATTCCTTTAGCCCTCACTGTTTCTCTACCTCATCTTGATTGCTGGAGATAGTTTATAATTTCTAGTTTTCTAAAATACTGAGAACATAACACATACAGAGTGTATAGTTTTAGCCGTTGATGAGCTCCGAATTGAATTTGGATGCTGAAGTAGAGTTTGTGGTTCCAACTACTTCTGTCTGTACAGGAAGCCGTGCTGACACGGAGTCACAAACAGCGAACTTCCACCCTGGAGTGCAACGCACTTCTCAGTTATTATTGTGGTTTTAAAATGCATATTTAATTTTAAAGTTCATGATAGATATGAGAGAGTTGAATTAATTTGATAAGTGATTGCTGTTTTATAACAAGACTGTAACAGAGGAGAATCTTTATAATTAAAATAAAACCAGTCCTCTTCTTTAAGTAGATCTTTAAAATACGATTTTGTTAATATATGCTTGTGGTGCAGAGTGATTGCATTCATATCAAGGCTTCAAATCAGGAAAATTGGTCAGCTTTGATCCTCTTCCCTCTCTACGTTGCCCTCTTCACACTCTCCCAGAATCCCTTCCACGTCTTCTCAAAGTCAGCCTCCTTGTTTCTGACCATCTCTCTTTTATTTTGTTCTTTAACTTATTTATATTATGGATTTTCCATAAAGGAAATAATGTGATATTTAACTATCTGTGTCTGATTTATTTCTCTTAGCATTTTGGTTTTACAATCCATCAGTTTTCCTACAATATAGCCCCTTTTATGGCTGTGTAATACTCCGATGTGTGTGTATACCACATTCTTTTTATCCACTCTTCTGTTGATGGGCATCTGGACTGTTTCCATACTTTACCTATTGTGAGTTGTGCTGCTATAAACATAGATTTGCATATACCATTGAAGTATGATGACTTTCACTCTCTTGGGCAGATACTCAAGAAGGTATAGCAAAATCAAATAGGATTTCTATTTTTAATTCTCTGATGAGTCATTATACTGGTTTCCATAGTGGTTGTACTAGTAAGAATGACCGTCATCAAAAATTTAAAAAAGAAATACTGGAGAGGATGTGGGATAAAAGGAATATTTCTACATTGTTGGTGGGAATGTAAACTAGAATGACCACCATGGAAATCAGTATGGTGATTCCATTACGTAGATTGTGTGAGAACACAAAGCTTGTATGTCATGTTCAGTTCTTCTGTCTACTATAAAAAATCATGCCTTTGTACAAAAACTGAGTCTGATCCTAAATAATATTTTGCAACCACCTGCTTTGCATTGCTCACTTGGTATTGTTCAAGATTGTGATTTTTGCACTAGCTGCATTAAGAGAACGTTACATAGAAATAGTATGCATAGGAAAATACAACGACTTTTAAAAATAAATTTAAAGCTGGAGAACTTTAAGTATTTACAACTCAAATTTTGATCCTATCCCCTAGAGCTTGAAAATTACTGTGTACTAGTTAACATGCCCATTTTGATGCTTTCTGTTGGCCAACAAAAAAAAAAAAAAAAAAAAAAAAAAGAAAAAAGAGAGAGAGAAAAGAAAAACGAAAGAAAGTCAACAGCATTATAAATCTTTACATTAAAATGTTTTAATATTTTACTTAAGCACACATTTTTGATGTTGGAGTTATGTTGAATTGATTTCCAACAGCAATTAAAATTTTTCTTAAGCCCTGGAGAAATGCCTTTTGAAATAGTACCCTGATTTACCAACAAAACATAGCAATTATAATATGATACATCATAAAGATTTTTAATTTTTCCACTTGTGTTTTTGTATTCTTTGGCGGTTAAGTATTTAAAATACCAACTCTGAAGCAAAAAGTCTTTCTGAAGAGAACTCGGTGGCTGCAGAGCTAGCGTGGGAGAGACTAATTACCGTCGCTTGCTGATAGACAGCCTGAATCGTGCTTCAAAGGACAGATGTGGCTTTAATAATCTGAAGCATTTGCATTTTCAGATTAAACTTTGCTTGATTGCATTGTACTTGATATGTATACTTAAATCTATATGTTAAATGTTATACTTTGATATAGCACATCTTGTTTGACTTTGTTCCTATGATCTGACAAGCTTCATTATATAATAAACTAGTTTAAATAAATCTTAAAGACATAAAAGTGTTCCTGACAGTAAGAAAAAAAAAAAAACTGAAAGCACACCAATGATATATCGGTTAGATGTTCCAGAGAGAGTCGGAGTTTTTTCATTCAAATCTTTGAACATGTGTTTTGAATAAAGCTGTAAGGCATTTTCCAGTAACCAGTGTTGTATTACAAAAATGAGTAAAGTAAAACAAAAGGAAAACATGTTTCAACATTTTATTCAGTATTGTCACATATTGTTGCCCATTTCCTGCTGGAAGTGAATGTGACATTTGTAATATGAATTTTTCAAACCTAACCTTTTATATTATATAAAAAATCACTTAAGATCTCATGCCCCTGTGAGACAGGCACAGATCATGAACCACTCTGTTGCACTCCAATGGGCTGCCAATAGTTAGAGCGTGATTATAATGCTGCTGCCATGCAAATCCGTTATTGTAGTTTTTACATTTTTTTCTACTGGAATCTGTCCAGAAATAACGAATGATAAGCAGGTTACAGAACACTTGACCCAGGAGTCTAGCATTTTTATGAAGTCAAAAGTAGGAAATAATATCACTATAATTAGGTTGATTGCCATGGATAAAATAATATTTTGATGTAATGAAAAACAAGACGGTCTCCTAAAAGCAGGAAAATCTGCACACTATTACTAGACTTTTACTGTCTTATTCATTGGAAATTAAGAAAATACCTGACTCTGAAGTACATAATATGTATCAAGACAGCTATTTAGCTATTTTGCTTTCTGTAATAAACAGGTGCCAGGTGCTAAATACACAGACAGAAGGAGGCGAGCGTGGAGACACAACTTCAGATTAGGAAGAGAGAAATTCACCATTAAGCTCAACTGGTAGTTTATAGAAGGATGGATGGGGCTGTAGTTTGTTTAAGTATTATGTTTGTTTTATTGTAATGTATTTTATTAAAATACTAGCTTTGAAACCAAATCTGAAACATGTATTTTGCCGAAGTATCCTTAACATACCATTTCTACTAAGGGAGGGTACTTCCTCTGAAATAAGCAAAACGGAAATACAACTTTGAAATTGGGGACATTGACTTTTGCGATATTAATGTATTAAACTGTTTTAAAATTTTCAATTGTTGAATAATTGAGAGTCTGAAATCCATGAAACACTTGCGCAGTTCTGAAGAGAATTTCCATGCTGGCCAGCGAGGGGATGGATATTTGGTTTCTTCCACTGCGAGTGTGGCCAACAGCTGTCCCAGCTCCCCTACACCCCTCTGCGAGGCCCCCCAAATCTGACCTCTAGGGTTAGGAGTATTGACGTGAATTCCGTCATTGTTGTGTCTAGGAATTTAGACAGAATTTATGAGGAGGGTAGCAAAAGACACTGCATTTCATTTTCCTCCTCTTCTGGAGATCCAGTCGTTGAATTTGTCAGAAAAAAAAGGGAATCTTTCTTTTCTTCAGTTTTCAAGTTGTTTAACTTAATTTTTTTTATATACAGTCTTGTTTTTAGGAGCCTGTGTTCAATACATAGGAGGGAAATGTAGTCACTAAATAGGTTCCCACCTATGGCTTGTGACTCAAAAGCTTCTCCAACCATTCCTTCCTCTGGTGAATAGTTGGAAGCGATCATACCCCGAGAGCCAGATGGAAGTCTTAATATCATGAACACATTCATTCAAATGTTTCAGCTTTTGCAAAGTTCTGTTACAGAGGCTTTTATTTCCTCTTATAGCCCCATAAATGGGAAAGGAAAGGTGTTAGTGCCCTTATGCCATACAGATGAGAAAACTGTGACTCAAAGCAATTAAAATTTTTGTGGTAGCGAATGAGCGGTCCTATCATTAAATCCAATTTGTGCCACCATGAGTTCAGCGCAGTGCATTTTGCAAATATGTTTGCTGGGCTCCTTATGCTATATCTGTTGGATCTACCACGCTGAGCGGTGTTTATTAGATGTCCGTGAGGGCATCAAGTAAGGAATGAAGTCTAGAATTGGGGTTCCCTGGCCTTCAGTCTTTTAACACCCACACTACGATACTACTACAAAATTCAGAACTCTTGCGTTTGGAAGACTCCACAGTGTGCTTCTTTTCCTCTGCTTGCTTTCTGGAGAGGATCAGGAAATAGCACTTCCTTTCATAGTATTTGTTTGCAGACCTAGACTTTAAGAAAATTGGACCATCCTTTAAGCATCTTATTGTGTGAATTCACTTACCCTGCTCCACTCCGTGGGATCAACAGCATGGTCATCCCCATTTACAGAAGACTGATAGATGGAAGACGTTAAGCAATGTCACAAACAGTGGGTCTAAGCCCCAATTAAAAATGACTGCATTATGGTGACCTTTGCCACACCAGAAGGTGTCATTCATTTGGTTTAAACCCTCTGTGAAGGGGTGATGATGGGTCACCATAATTTCTCTGCCTCAGTTACTGACAATTCATCAGCAAAGATTTCTCCAGCCTCTGGGTACAGGAGTTGCTTGGGAATATCTTGTTCCTTGGGAGTCAGTTGTGTCTCAGACTGAGGTCATATTTCCTCAGATAACCTGATTGTCAGCTTCATTCTCCTGACTTGGCTCTTAAGGGCACAGGAAAGGTACATTCAATTTTAGCTGGTAGTAGAAAGGTATACTGGAAACGGGGATTTGTGTTTAAGATTACTATTTGTTAGATTTCACTTTGTCGTCGATATTTGGGTGTCCAAAATAATTTCCAGTTTTAAATTCTTGAGGAAAATAAAATAGGCTATCAAAGAGCATTTTGTGACTCCGGAGCCAGTGGCTTCAACAGCGAAGAGTGGGTGAGTATCTTTTAATCATAACCTGAAGCAGCTTGAGCTCTTAATCATTGCTCTATAACAAGTCAACATAGATTTGTACCACTTTAACTGAGGACTGTAGAAATCAGTTACTTAAAATGGAACTTAGAGGCAGCTTTGTAGTATTTCTCATCATGAGAGGTCCTTGGAGACCAACCAGTTGGAAAAGATGGGAAGCATGCAAATTTTGACTTCAAGATGCCACACAAAGATAATTGGTTCAGGTGTTCATTGGTTCAGAAAATCCTTAGAGTATCTAGTGTGGAGAAGAAATTTCGTTGCTGGGGACACATAGACTGGTAAGACAACATTGAGGAGGTATGTATGGTCTCCAGAGGGATGGTGTGGGGGTAAACAAGGAGCTGTAATGCAAAGTATTGATTGCCTTTGCAAAAAAAAAAAAAAAAGCTTGCCTATTATCTACCTATCTGTCTATTTATCTACCTACCTACCTACCCTCTATGGTGCCTATCATCTCTACCACCTATCTACTTATGTGTATATATGTTTGTATGTGTTACATAAACTGACACATAAAAAGCATTTTGTAGTTCTTAGGGTATGCTACTAATTGCTATGCTATTGTGAGATATTATAAATACTTGCATAGCTATTAGTAGTTGGCCCTTTTTTTAAGCATTTGTTTTACTATTC